>WSXT02193559.1:0-19463 GCA_011762715.2 Neuroterus valhalla
GGATCCGTAATCAGCGACACCAAAAGTCCCCGAGCAATATGAATAGGCCCATTCTGGCAAAATCTGATACTTTCTGCCAGCTTTTCTCGATTCGGTTCAATTGTGTCGATGTAGCCGATACTCTAGAAGATTTAATTTCATGCCCATTTATTGAGATAAACGAAGAACCCTCGCATAGTACCGAGGAGCAACAAGCTTCATCGCCAAAACCAAATAGTTATTATCCTACCATATCGACCCTACTTATGCGTTATCCACAAAGGGCGACAGAGACGAAGCAAAAGGAGAAAACGTCAACACAGTGCGAACACAATTTTTGGTAACAGTTTCTCAGTTAGAAATCAATTGATATGGATAGCGAATAATCAGGAGTTATTGCAATGAACTTTGACCGGAGAAGCACAAATTATTAAGATTAAAAGAATTATACTTTTCTAAGGCCCAAACCTTGTGACAGGCTACAGACGCTAATTTCCTGTTTCAAACTTATTTTTTAAAGGAATGTTTACAGTATTCATCCTTGTCCAGAGCCCTAACCTTGAGACAAGATGCATACGCTAATCTGTTATTACAAAGTTATTCCAGGTTAAACTTTGAGATGAAGAAATGTTAATGAAAATTAGGAAAATCATCTATTTTGAAAGCTCTTACCTTGCGGCAGACTTCAAACCCTGATATGTTGAGGAGATATAACATCTTATAGAATATGCCAGTGTTTTAGAATGTAATCTGACTCACACTCAGGCTCCAACTAAAGGTCCGAGGTCTTATCGACAGCTCCAGACTGAAAAAGCGCCGAAACGTTCCTTGCGAATGAAGCTGCCAAGAATATCGTTAATCTTTCAGAAGAAACAAAAACAACAATACTCTTAAGATTCGATTAGTTATCCATAAGGTTGAACAAGTATCTAAATATAAAGAATTTGAATATTTTTGCAATCCGTAGCAATATGCTCTTACATTGCCAGTTTTTTCTGATCCAAAGGGATGAGGTATTAGGATAGACACACGTATAGTTTAGAAGCAGGAAAATATAACATCATGTTCGGCCCTGGTGGGCCAGTATTCGGTCAGTATTGTGAATGATGAGTTGGAGAAGCTTTCTCTTTCAGAAAGCCACAAAGGCGTAGGTAGGCTCCTCGTTGGAGTCATATTGGAATCATCCATACCTGAAGTATGACTCTTTGAGAAGGACTAAGGAGGTACTCCAGAAACTGCTGAAGTTATTCAGAGCACTGGCTTGGATCTGGAACCGAAGCAATCTAGGACAGGTAAAAATACAAAAATCTTTAAGGTCTTCGTCAACTACAGAGGTCCTCGTCGACAAGCAGAAGGACACTGCCATTCATGAAGTCTCGATTCCAGCAAAAGGGTTGGAAACTTCCGCAGTCGCCACAGCCGCCGCAAGTGATGAATATTCAATTAAAGAAGGAGAAATTCTAGGACAAGTAAGGCCGGAGTGAGCTGAGGGAGCAGGCACTTTGAGTGATTGCGTTGAAAATGAGAAGCGCTGAAATCTGATTCGAGAATTCTAGACTGCAAGAAGGGTTACATAATTCCATTCCCAAGGTCGATTGTTTACAAGGTAACTTCAAAAGAGATCCTCTAGTCCAGAACAGAGGAGCAGAATATTAAAAAAAGATCCAGACTTACTGGCAGAGGATACTTTCACGATAAGCTATAAAAAATATCCATTTCATGCTTTATCATTATTGCGAAAGACTAACAAAAAATATTCGATTAGGGAAACGCAACTTTTTTGGCAACGGGGTACCCTGCTAGCCAAGAAGTTATCTGGAGAGGGTTTAGAGAAACGGGAATCCCAGCAGAGTTATTGAAGATCGCGCCGGCTTCTTCGAGTGATAGATCCTTAAAACAATATGACATTTTCCTAAGAAATAGGAGGTTATTTTGTTATATTAAGAATATCTGTGTCTCAGCGGCTTGCTCATCGGATATTCTATTCTCCCAACGACAGAATTTGGCAGGAGAGCGTCATATTTTTTCTTGGATTCATATTTTTTCTTCGATATTAATAGCCATTGCGTAGTGAGCTCTATGGACCTGAATGTGAAGTTTGGCCTGGAGGTGGAAACTTTTTACTGTGTATACTTCTATTTCCGAGAGAGTTTGCGGATGATACTCCTGAATCTCGAACACATCTGCTGTGCCTTCTTTGTATTCTCTAATCAGTTTCTGATTAGAAAATGCGCCATTTATCATTGAATAATCGCCACTCGCCATGTACGATATTTTTCATAACAAGTGCATCGAAAACTCGACTTTCGACGATTCTTGAGTGATAGCGAAATGAGGGAAATTAGAGTTTTAAGGTTATGGTTGACAATGGCGCATTCATTTATCAATGAATAAGTTGTGAAAAATGTAAAATAATTTTAAAACTTCACTCCGCCTGGGAGATGAAAACAGTTTTTTATGTAATATTAGAATTTATTATTGTGAACCATGTCTTTCCTGTGACGTCCTACAGGTGGATGAATCATTTGTATTGATTGTATTAAGGGCATTGCACAAACCGACTGTAGAATTTTTTTTTCCGACGCCAATGTATTCTTGCAGCAGACCATATATCTGCGCGGGTGATGGCCAATAAATTTCAATTCCACACCAGGAATTTGATAATTATGCACAACTGCGGCATTTATGAAACATTCGTGGGCGAGACATCAAATTCTGAAACTCCCAACTATAAGTCCATGAAAAAGAATTTCGCGATTCAAAATGCACAAAGCAATAGTTTGGAGACAAAGTTCAACAACACCATGCGGAAATTATGAAATTTTGACATTTAGAGCATCAGACATTCACTGCAGCGCCATGAGCGACACGTTACCAAACGGAAATTTTTAGAACTCGCGTACTCACACGATAACGCATGAAACACCGATGATACATGAAACTATTGCCGGTAAAGCAGTGCTTGCAATGGATAAATAGTGAATACTGAAGACAATATAAAATTGGATTATTTCTGCATAAACCAATATTGCAGTTGTTTCTCTAGATGATTTTTAACAATTTTTCATAATTTATAACAAAAAGAATAAATTTATAGTTTCTAGTAAATGGAAACTTCCAAAAATTTAAAAATTTAGAAAATATATAAATTCGTTTTTCCATTTGATCTTCCTCAAGTTTAAAAAATATATATATTTACAACTTATCAACCCATGAATAAATAAATTCAGTACTTATAATTTTTTCCAATCTTTAATATGAATGAACATGTAATTCAGCCAGGTTTAGAATTGCTTTGCGCATTTATTCATAATTTTTGAAAAAACATTTCTGAAAATGGCTGATGTTTCCATCAGATTAGCAAAAACTGATTTGCAACTTATCAATTTATAAATAAGCAAATGCAACCTTTTTTTAATTTTCCATATAAATAAATTCACAATAAAATTTGATCCGGTTTAAAATTTTCTGCAAATTTATTTATAATTTGTGGACAAAAATTTCCAAGTTTACAAAATTTGTAGTACATGTATTTTCCTAAAAGTGAAATAAATCTACAATTACGTTACTGATATGCGGCACGTGCCAGAGCTTATCATTAGAGGTCTTTTGCTCTCGTCACCATCGATAAAAGAAATGAAATCGGTTTCCCAGAAGATTGTTTGCAATTGTACATATCTATATACAAATAGACAAATTCAATACTCTATACATTTTTTCAACCTTCAATATAAATAATTTTGCAATTCGGCCAAGTTTAGAATTTGTTTGCATACTTATTTATTATTTTTGAGAAAGTATTTCGAAAGTCAGCTGATTTTTAAATAAAATGTCTCTCACAAATGATAAATATCAAAACTGTTTTTCCAGGTGATTTTCAGTTCTCCAAAGTTTACAATAATCTGATCAACTTTGTAATTTTTTTAAAAATCTATCCATAAATTTGTAAAAAATATTCCTAAACTGTGGGATTTTTTGATAAAAGTTGTCGAGCCATCCCTCGAGTTTATCCTCGGTGGTTGGCAGCCCAAAAATAAAATTCAACATGAGCGATTTCGAGGATTTTCGTTTCCTTTATAAATTGATTAGTTGCAAATAAGTTTTCGCTAATCTGATGGAAACAAATTATAGAAATTTTGGATGAAGTCTGCAAAACTGGAAATTGCGTGGAAGAACTATTTCAATATGCATTTATTGAGGAAAAAATTATTCATTCCATTTATTTATTGCGGGAACTAATTTATTTATAAATCAGCCATTTTCAGAAGATATTTTTTCAAAAGTTATAAATAAATGTGAAAAGCAATTATAAACCTGGCCAAATTACATGTTTATTTATATTGAAGATCGGAAAAATTTATGTAGTACTGAATTTATCTATTTATAGCTTGAAAAATTGTAAAATTTTTTTTTTTCGAAACTTGAGGAAGATCAAATGGAAAAACGAATTTATATATTGGAAGTTTCAATTTTACAAGAAATTATAAATGTATTATTTTCTGTTATAAACTATGAACGGAAGGATAAGGAGGGCAAATGTGTGATGAGGTAGGTGTGGGGACTGGGAGAGAGTTTTTTTGCAGATGACTTCAAAAGAAATGAGTCTGTTCGCCTCTCTGATTATGAGCGTGCTACTGTATGGCGCGGAGGTGATTTGTGGAAGGAAAGCGGAGAGATAAATAGGGTTCAGGAAAGGTATATCAGATGGACACTGGGGTCGGATGGAAGTACACCAAGTTGTAATGTGAGAAGGGAGACAGGGAGAACGAGTTTGGGAATCCTGACAAGTAGCCGGGCGTGTGAGTATGAGGAGAAATTCATGGAAGAAGACGGAAGTAGGCTGGTGAGAAAGTGTTGGTAGGAGAAGGGGAACAGGAGAGGAGAGGGAAAGATGTAGGATTAGACGGAAAGATATTTTTTGGAAAAAATGGTCTGCATGAGGATGAGTGGGAAGAAGTCACGAGGAGGGAAGAAAGGTGTAGGAGATGGTTAAGAGAGACGGCATGGAGAGAGTGAAGGCAGGAAGGGAGGAGAAGATAGTAGAGTGAAAGTATAATGAGAAATATGGGTGGTTTACGCCAATGGAGAGAGCGCAGTATTTGTGTGAAAAAAGAGAGAAAGCAATCCAGGAAACAATAGGGAGAATGAGATGTGAAACCAGGGAGTGCGCTAATAGGTTCTGGCTTCCGGAGGAGAAGAGAATGTGTGAGTTGTGTGGAAAGGGGTATGCAAAGGTGGAGCACTAGTTGGAAGAATGCGAGGAAAAGGAAATGAGACGAATAAGCATGGAGGTAAGTTCGCATGAAAGAGGAGAGCAAAGGGCGATTGCATGCACGGAAAGACTAGAGGGAGCGCTACCTCACAAAACCTGAGCCTGCTGCGCTACAAGCTGACTGGCAGAGGGGCGCTCTAAAATCCTTGGAGAGTCACGCTTCAAGCCGTGTGGTGGGATCTCTCCCCAAACACTTTGGAGATTCACGCGCCAAGGCACTTAGACTCGGACCAAGGACATGCACGTGCCTATCGAAATATTACATATAAACACTGTCTGCACCAAAGGTTTGCTCTCTCTCGCCACAAGCTACTTGAGGCGCTCGCGCTCTGCCGCTGAAGAATAAACGTATATCTATCTATCTATCTATCTCCATTCTTTGCGCGGTAACGGACACTAGCGCGCTATCCTGAATGCGTTTGTTATAACTCGTAAATACAATGGATATACCCTTCCCTAAAAATTATAAAATTCTTTTGAACTGTATCTTAAAGCGTCAACTCTTTTCCCTGCGGATGAGAATATATAAAGTTAACATATACGTTCCTAAAATTCCAATATTAACAGTGTCAAGTTTTCCTTGCATATTAATTCTGTACTGATTTCAATGATTTCTTATCTTACTTTTTCCATTACCCTCTCTGGCGATCGCATCAGGGGGTAAAAATTTTTGATATTTTTCATAAGAGGGGAATTTTTATCAATTCAAGCTCTCATACATTGTCGATGTTTGAAAGAGGGGGGGGGGGGCAATAGGGGACTGCATACCGTTCTTCATTTTTCGAAATTTGTCGTCTGAGAAACGTCTTAAAACCTGTCATTTGAAAATGCGAACGGTATCCTTATCATAAAGAAATTGAAAGAAGGAAGCCATGATTCATGCTATCTTTTTGTAATTGAGTATTTGATGTTAGGTAATTTCCTTATTTTTGGCGTTGCAAAAATAAAATGTACACATTTTTCGCATTTCTCTTTGTCTAAGTAACCGGGCGATTCCTGACAGGTCAGGAAACGCCAGGAAATGTGCCACGGAAAGTCCTGACCAACCGGGATGTAGGACATTTATTTTTCAAATCGTACAGATTTGGACGAAAGTCGACCGACCCATTTTTGATTGAGCTAATACTTTTTATACGGATTCTTCATCTAAAAAGAGAAGATAAGTGTTTGAGGATTTTTTTTATTTCGCAATCGTTTCAGAAATAGGAAGGGTTGAAAAATTGAGAATTTGAGTGAAGACTATTTTTTTTAAATGCATAACTCCTGTTCTATGTGAGATAGAGACATTTTTCTTTTTTTTATTTGGAAGGAGAAAAAACGAGCTTCAATAATAAAAATCATTCCAAAAATATTATCAACAAATTGGAATTGTTACAAACAATCACAATTTCAAAATAGATTTTTAAATAGTTTGACCCACATAAATTAAGTTCTCAGTATTTTTATCGTATTCTTAGTCAAATTTCCGATCGAAAACGATTGACTTCAAAATGGTAAAATTAGTATTACTATCAGAACAAATTAATTTATCTACTGGTGTTGAGCGCAGTTCCTCACATCGGCTCGCGTATCACATTGTGCGACCGATTTTCTTCTTTGATATCATTTTTCTCTGAAATATGAATGATTATTATATATATTGAAATTAATAATCTTATTTCTCAGACGAGAGAATTCTATTGAAAATTAAAAAAAAAAAAAGTAATAAGAAGAAAAAGGAAAAAATCAATATTGAAAATGTAGATTACTTTATTAAGATTATTATATAGATTTTTTATTCAAGGGAGACTTTGTTAGAATACAGTTGGAGTATCAAACTGAAAGCCTCTCCATGAAAATGAATTTATAAAACAAGACGAATTTTCTAGAAGGTAGTGAGAGTTTTTATAAGGTAGTTGAATTCTCAACCTAGAAAGGTAAATCCTGAACAAAAAAGTTAATTTTCAATCTTGAAATCTAAATTTTCTACCTGTAAAAATGAACATTTCCAATCCAGAAGGACAAGTTAAATTCAAAATAATAAAACATGTACAAAACAGTGTTGAATGATTAACAAAAGGTGCAATTATAAAAAAAAACGATCAAATGCAAATGGACAAATCGTCTGTCCAAAAAGACAAATTTTGAAAATAATAAATTTTTTCAACGAAGAAGAGGATGACAACAATCCAGGAGGATGAAATATTAATAAAACAGCATTGAAATAATAACAATAAAAGTTATAATAAAAAAAAAATAAACCCAATCCAAGTGAACAAATCTTCTACCCGAGAGAACAAATTTTGAAAGTAACGAATTTTTCTTAAGAAAAAAAAAAACGAATTTCCTAGAAGATCATTAAAGCTTCTGAAGCTTGTTGAATTTTCAACTTATACAGGTAAATCCTCAACGAAGAAGTTAGTTTTTAGCGTTGAAATATAAATTTTCCACCAGAAAAGATTAATATTTCCAATTCAATCTATCTTGGTAGAAAATTTATATTTTGACCTTAAAAATTAACTTTATTGTTGAGCGTTTAACTTTTCAGGTTAAAAAGGCCTCTGAAACCCTCTGAAAGCTTTTAATACCTTCTAGAAAATTCGTCTTTTTTGTTTAGAAGGAATTTATTATTTTCAAAATTCGTCTTCTTGGACAGCCGATTCGTCCATTTGGATTGCATTGGTTTTTTTCAAATTGCCTTTCATGTTAATCATTCAATACTGTTTTGTAAATATTTCATGATTTTGAATTCAAATTGTCTTTCTGGAATGGAAACGTTCATCTCTTCTGGTAGAAAATTTGAATTTCAAAATTGAAAATTACCTTTGTTGTTCAGGATTTACCTTTCTAGGTTGAGAATTCAACTACCTTCTAAGAACTTCAACTACCTTCTAGAAAATTCGTCTCTTTTCTTCCAAAAATGTATTATTTTATAAATCCGTCTTCATGGAAAGACTTACAGTTTGATATCAAGCCTCCGGAGAATAGTTTTGTTTTCAATAAAGTTATAGGAATGAAAAAAAAATCTGCTCGCCGTGCGAGAACATTCTCATGACGCGCTACGCGTGCGGCTTGCTACGCGCGCGGCTCGCTTCGCTCGCAAGTTTGAGCAAGCCTAGGGCGCGCGTCATTCGTATCTTGCGCTCGATAATGTATTTACCTTGCTCAACATTTTTGATTCAGTTTACAGTGTAATGTATACACAGGGTCTCTTCGCTTGCAAATTCGAGCACGCCTAGGGCGCGTGTCTTCCGGATCTCGCGCTTCGCACTCGATAATAAATATGGTTCATGCTCCGCGCTCGGTTTTGAATTTACCTCGCGCTATGCACTTGGTCTTTGTACTTCCCTACAATTGCTTTTGAAACTGAAAAATAGAATGTCGGATGCTAAATATGATGATTGTTAATTCTCCTTTGTGAAAGCTTCTCCGGCTATAACGAATACATTCTCATCGTGTGCCTCGTGGTGCTCACTCAAGCACAATCTGTCCGGAACGCGAACCTTTTTATGTTACCTTTAACTCTGATGCATCAAATGTATATAATATTAATTTATATACCTCGTACCTTGTTTTGTTTTTGAAAAAATTCAGTTAGTCTAGTTCTTATATTATTATAATTACAATTAGGAGAAAAACAACGGATCCAATAAAAAAAGAACAATAGAAGTAAGAAGGTAATGACGTTCCGTATGCATTGTAATTGGAGAAAAAGATAAAATGATCTCTCGGAACCAATTTTTATTTTCGTTAAGCTCAAGCTTTCGACCTCTTCAAAGTCCTCATCAGGAGAAAAACTATATAAAAAAATGATCAGTGTTGACTATAATACAAGCTAAAGGCAGTTATAAGCAAATTATAAACAAAAACAAGCGCTTGTTTTCGTTTATATTATTATTTTATCTTTTTCTTCAAAAAAAGAACAGTTTTTCTTTTCAAACTTTTCTATATATCTCGTCAACTATGCATCTCATGAGGATAAAAATAAAATAAAATTTGTAGATGTTCTTCCAAAGAACAATTTTGCTCTTAAACTGGAATTTATCATTTTTCGACTATTCTTGCAGAAAAAACAAAAACTAGATGCCCTATCGGAAAATGATTGAGTACAAACTTGTAGAAATGTTATGGATAAACAATTTCATTTCTTTTGCTTTTTCTGTATCTCTTATAGACAGCTCTCAAAATTAAAATCAAGATATTGGAGTATTTTATTTTTATGGCCTAAACCATAATCGTTCATCTCTGATAATTTTCTTTTAACAAAACACAAAAAAATTCGATTACATTGTTCCACTCCTTACGTGCAACGGAGAGCTATACTTACAATTTTTTGATCTTGTAAAAAAAGTCCTAAAAATTTCCGAAATGCTCCCCCCTCTAATTTTTCGTCCAAAATAGCTGGTTCACGAACTTGACTTGTCTTTTTGGTCCCTGGTGACGCGTGCAAAAAATACGATCAAATATGATTACTCATTCGAAAGCTATCGAGTTCACAGATTATTACATTCTCATCGTAATGAGAAGCTATTGGTTTTATGCGGAAATCGACTTTCGTGGAATTTATTTATTTTAGATGAAAAATCCAAAGGAGCATTTTTAATATTTTTTTGAAACTTTTTTCCGAGACTCAAAAATTGAGATTATAATTTCTTGTAGCACGTAAAAATGAAACAATTTCTCACACTCATAACGATAACTTTCGAAAGAATGATCACATTCGATCGTGCTTTGGCAATCAATTTTAGGGACCAAAAAGACAAGTGGAGTTCGTTAACGAGCCATTTGGAATCAAAAATGAAAGAAGGGGAGCATTTTGTACATTTTTTTAGGCTTTTTTTTTCCGAAATTTTGAAATCGTAAGTACGGTTTCTTGTTGTAGGTAAAGTTTTAAACAATTTATTCTTGTGATTTTTTTTATAAAAACAAAATTGTCGGAATTGTGGCATTTTCAAAATTCAAAAATATAAACGAAAACGAGAAATTTTAGCCAAAAAACGCAAGATTGAAAAGAAAGTCAGAGAGAAAAAATGTTTCTGTTTGGGAGCTCTCTAGGATGATCTGTACAACTTTTCGAGTTTTCTCAAAAAATCGAGAATTCAAATTTTGGTTGCACAAAAAATAACGAAAAAAAGAGAGATTCATTTTTTCGTCAAACTATGCAAGGTACGGGAAAATATGGAGGAATAAAACTTGTGCACAAAGAAAAGATCCACAAATTTGGTACATATAACTTCTTGATGGGACAGGTAGTTTTTGCTTCATTCATAAAAAAAAAACATATCAAAAATGTAAAAAAATGAACTTCCGAACCATATATACAAGCTTTGGAAAAATTGAACACACACAAGTTTTAACCAGGAAAATATCTTTAAATGTTTTACCAATTTCTTTAACAGGATATGAAGTTTTTATTCCAATCAGGGGAAATATTCATAAAAAGGAAATAATAAAATTTTTGAAAAAATGTCTGAGGCGAACACAGAAGATTGATAGAGAAAAGTTATTCATCCAAAAATTATCCCTAAATTTGTTATAAGTCTTCCCATTGGTCGCGTATTTTTGTTTCAATCCTGAAAAATAAAATTGAAAATTCAAATTTGAATTTCTAGAAGAACTACACAACATGTGAAAAAAGTGGGCAACAACACTTCTCTACCGCTTTGGACAAACTTTGAGCGACTGCGCAGCACGAGATACTCGATGAGACTGTATTCGTTAAGGCCGAAGAAGTTTTAACAAAAGAGCATTCACAATCATCAAATTGAAGTATTCAATATTTTTCTATCGAGTTCCAAAAGCCCTGTATACAAATGTAGGGAGGTACAAAGGCCAAGCGCGATTTTAGATTACCATCGAGCGCGAAACGCGAGATCTGGAAGATGTGCGTTCTAGGCGCGCTCAAACTTGCGAGCGAAGTGATCTGCGCGCGAGGAGAATGTGCCTGCACAGCAGGCAGATTTTTCAAATTATTTTTTGTGCGATCGAAATTTGAATTTTGGATTTTTCGAGAGAATTCAAAAAGTTATATTGTCAATCATGTACGGTTCCCAAGAAGAAACCTTTTTTTCCTTTGGACTTTTTCCAATCTTGCGTTATTTGTCTGAAAATTCTTATTCTCTCTTATATTTTTGAATTTCAAAAATACCATAACTCTGACAATTTGTTTTTTTTTTCGAAAAAAATGATTCAGATAGATTGTTCCATTTTCTACGTTCTGCGAGGAATTGTATTTAAAATTTTTGAAACTTGGAAAAGGAAGTCCAAAAAAATGTTCAAAATGCTCCCTCTTCTTGGAATTTTATCGAAAATTACTGATTGACAAAGTTGACTTCTCTTTTTAGTCCTTCAAAATGTGTGCCAAAGGGCAATCTAATCCGATCGGTCTTCCAAAAGTTATGGAGTATACAGATGACGACGACAACGACGACGACGACAAATTTTTTCGCACCTTGCATAGTCTGATAGGAAACGTACATTTAAAATTTTTTTATACTGATTTTCATGGATAAAACCAGAACCATTGATAAAAAATGTCTGGTTAACGAACTCGTCCTTTCTTTTGCGTCCTTGAAAAATTGTGCAAAAGCCCAATGTAATATGATCATTCTTTCGGAAGCTATTGAGTATATAGATTACAAAAAAAAAGACTACAGACAGACAAACACCTTGGTGAAAACTATTTTTTCGGACATAAGGGGTCTCAAAACTTGGAGATTTCATAAATTCCGCGAAAGTCGATTTTCAAATAATATCAAAACCTTCTCATTCAGAATGAGAACTTAACGAGTCAAACAAAGAAGTTTAACAGAAGGAAGCGATTGTGTAACATTGACAAACTCCATTCGAATAATTTGCAATCAATACTGCCTAATGGTACTGCCATAAAAATGAATAAATTGGAATTCGTTCAACAATCAATTTTTTTTTCCTGGCTTTATTAACGTGTGAATAGTGACACATCATCTTACACACATTGAGTCGATCCAATAAAAATCAAGTTAAATATGCTTGTCATTCAATAATTAGAGAAATCATTCTCATATCAACCTTCATCATATATGATCACAGTTGCTACTCATTAGCTGATTATTTTAGATAACATACATACCATACATCGCATAGCCTGAAATGAATTTTTTGAATTTTGGAGTCTTCTAAGGATAATAGATGATTTTTTAATCCAAAAGGACCACTTCTTCCATAAAGTCGAATTTGTGACCTACAGAGTTGCATTTTTAATAGTATAGTTTAACTTCTGAGAATATTAGTTTTGAACAAATATACAATCAAGTATGAAAACATGTTCTTTGAACATTTTTATGAATTTTTGGCTTCCACAAAACTCGTTCAAATCTTTTATAGTGGCTCATTTGAAAAAACTGATTTACATCTTCGATACAGGATCTAGCAAAATTTTATTCATTTGAATCATTATTTCTGATCATTCAAAAATAAAATTGATTCATATATATTGTAATTCATTTTTGCATGTTTCTTCTTCCTCCGTAGGTGTGAGAAGAGTCACATCATAATTTAAAACGTGGATAGCATATAGTCATAGCACGTTCTTCTCACACACTCAGACCTTGTTTTCGTTAAAAGTTATTTGAATTGCGCCTCTTATTTTAGATATGCAAGTCTCCATATTTTGAAAAATTTCCAGGTAAAAATTATGTCATTTTTAGTATAAATAGCAGTGATTTCAGCAAAAATTTATTAGTAAGGCCCACGAGAACATTGGATTGCAAGAATGAAGATTCTCACTGGAATTCTACCCCTCACAATCGCATTCATCCTGCTTGATTCCATTAGTAAGTGCCAACGTTTATAATTTCAAAATATATAAATCCGAATATAATAATATATTAAGATAATCTGGTAATTCTCTTTATATTAGAGTTCATAAATGAACTGATTCCAGAAAAGGAAACTTCAACCACAAAGAAAAATTCTTCAAGAAGAGAAACATTTCAATTTCTCCTTGTAATTGGATTTTTCCCAGTTAAACATTGATGTATTTATATGACTTGTGTGCTGGAAATCCAAGAGTTTTTTTGATATCTCATGACAAATTTTCTGAATAAACATTCGATTGAAAAATATTGATCAATCATTGAAGTCGCAAATCTATATTTTTTTACAGAATGCACACCAAGTGATCATATGGGAACTGTTGAACTTGTTAATCATAAAAACTTTGTTTACGGGATGTTCGTAAGGAAAGGTCGTGTTTTCAAAGTAATAAGAGAATTGAAAGTAGACGGAGAATATTTAATGGAAATTCAGGAATATCATCCACAAACTCTCTCGAAGATGGGAGTATGCAGGGCAACAAAATTTCCATCCCCCGCTTCAGGGTCAAGCCAAACTTTACAACCAGATCGACAAAGTTCGCCACGCAAGAATGCTTGCTTTCCAGAAAAAATATAGAAAAAAAATATATATTCCTATTTCTTGAATTAAGAAGAAAAGACTCATCAAACCTAGGCATTTTGGCCAACCACGTCCGTCAAGAAGTTTCCACGCAATCCCTGAATCGAATGAAGAAAAAAATTAAACAATGTAAGGTTTATGTAAGATTCCAGGATGAAAAATAAAAATCAATACGATATACTCCTCCAAGTTTTTGATGCAAAGCTATGTTCCTTTATTATTATAAGAGGGGCCGTCCACAAACAACTTTGCTGATTTTTGCTTGTTCTATTACGAATTTTTCAAGGGTCTAAGAGATCACGACTCCTGATAGATTGTCACCCTCGAGCTACAGAAGGACTGCCTATCAATAGGCAGAACTGATATCTCCTGTGTGATCCTTCCGAAAGGCAGCGTCTCACAGGGAAAACTCCGCGGCGCAGTCAGTGATGTCTCCCAAACCCCCGGACATCCCCCCTCAACTACCCTTCTGTGTCCAAGCGTGGGTAACCTTTCCGTCGCTCAGCTTGCCACGTATCTCTCCAAGCTCACAAAGCTCATAGGATCCGTCAAGGCAGAGCTCCTCTCAAGAGCTTCCTCTCAAAATGTCATTCCCTCTATATACAATGGCTCGGATGCCATGAAAACTCAAATACCCCGATCCGACTCAGACTGTCAGCCTGATGAAACTTTCGACTTGACAATTTTAAAATCAAAATCTTCCAAGCGCAAACGCATCTGTAGTCCACTCAAATCGGTTTCTGCTCCACAATCCGATGATGAGTCTCTATTTTAGTGTTCATCGGACGAAGATGAACCTATTGAAAATGAAAAGAGCCCTTCCTCCATTCATATTCTTCGCCAGGATCTTTGGCCTCAAATTCAGTCCGCTTTTCTTAGGGCTGACATCCCCATTCGTGCGGCCAAAAATACTTCAGACGCGATAATCGTTTCCTAAAAAATTTCGACAGCTTTCGTGCTATAACTCAAAAGCTCAAGAAGAAAAAAATCGTTTATACCACTAACCAACTCCAAGAATATAAAGACCTCATTGTCGTTATCAAAGGAGTAAATGAATCCCTATCCGAAGATTCCATTCTATAAGAATTACAAACTAAAATCCCCGCGACAAAGCAAGTTCATCGCATGAAAAAGGGCAATACAATCTGCCCCCTGGTTATTGTCTATCTAGGCCCCTCCGCTTCTTTAGGCAAGTCCATATTTGACATTAAACACATCAATGGTCTCAATGTTAGAGTTGCAGCCAAGCGGAAAGCGAAGCAAATCCCTCAATGCCGTCGGTGTCTTGAATTTGTTCACACGGCAAATTACAGCCATACTTCCTGATCGTGCGCATTCTTCGCACGTAACCACGCCACTGCTTCTTGTACTATCCTCAACCATAAACATGCAACTCCATCTTGTCTCAATTGTAAAGGCCCTTATTGAGCCACCTTTTGAAAATGCCCAAAAGTTCCTTCAACGGTTCGACACCAAGCCGAAATCAACTCATCACAATCCAAATCCCACCGCTATCCCTCCTCCTCTTCCCAAACCTCGTAGCGCTTCCGAATCCATTTCCTGTCAACGCTCCTTCGCCAACGGAGTCACACCTTGCTCCTAACCCAAAGTTCAACGCCAGCCTCATCCTGCTCCCACTGCCGAACCTCTACAGAATCCGCAATTACAGCAGCTTTCTCGCGACTCCCTCTCCGCCGTCGCTGCGGCCTTCCAGCCTCCAACCCCACGACGCTCATTAAAACAAACTATTTTGACTTGGAATGCTAACGGCATCTCAATCCCATAGCGATTAGAACTGTCCCCACCCTTCAGCGACAAATCAATCAACGTTGCCTGCATTACCGAGACTCCTCTCAAACCTAATGAAAAACTATATATTTCAGATTTTTCTGTCTACAGGAAAGATCATATTTTTTCGAAATGTGGTGGTGTGGCGATTCTTGTCCGAAACTCTCTCGGCCACTCAGCCATCAGCACTAACTTTTCTCCATGCGAAGTAGTTGGAGTCGGAATTCACCTTGCCTCAGACCCTCTCCGCATTCTTTCAATTTACTCTCCTCCGAATACCAACGACATTTTCAAAATACCTGAACCTCACAAAAATAATACCCCCTCTCTGGTTGCTGTCGATCTTAACGATCTTACTACTGAGGCTCCCTGCGAGCCAACCCACCTTCCTGGCTCTTCTAAACATCAACCTGACATCACCGACATATTTTTAACGAAAAAAATAGTCTTGGACAGCGACCCCTGATCTCTTTCAGAACTTAGTTCCGATCACAAGCCAGTACTCTTAGAGTTTTCGGGTACCCCTGTTCTTTCACCACCTATAGGAACCAAAATCGATTACCTCCATCTCAAATATATTCTCGAAACATCTACTCTCAAATGCTGCCGAATTCAATCTACTTCTGACCTGGACGCAGCTGTAGAATCTCTGACGAAAGAAAATTTAGGACTCCGTCCAACTCGCCATCTCAACCAACTACACTTCTTTTCGTAAACCCAAACTCTTGCCCGCCACTTGCCTTCTTATGCGCAAGAAAAACCAAGCTCGCAAGCATTGGCAGTCCTACCGTAACCCCAAACAGCGCCAGCGTCTAAACTCCCTGCAAAGGAAACTAACAACTACTCTTCACTCTGTGGATATTTCTTCCCCCGACTCCTACATAGCCGAAGCAGCACTGAATATAAAAAGATGCTGGAAAGTCATGAAATCTCTTCGTAATAGGAAATCTCACCTCCCCCCCACCCCTCCTAGACAAAGACGGTCAATCTTCCTCTCTAAACGAGGAAGAAGCAAAAAATTTCCCAGACTCCCTCAAAGAACAATGCTACCTCTTTCCTAGTATTGACCAATACGCTAGCCTTCACAATCACGTATCTGAAACAGCCAAAAATTTCGCCGCCACAGGTGCAGACTTTATTCCCACCTCTCCCAAGGAAGTCTCCGACTCTATTCGCTCCTTGAGAAATCGTAAACCTCCCGGCAATGTAAGAGCCTATAGTAATTTTTCTTCCGAAGCCGGATAAACCCTTCAGCTCAGCATCCAGCTTTCGACGTTTCAGTCTTCTTCTTACTCTCAGCAAAATAGCCGAAAACATAATTCTTTCTCGTTTTGATGACTTTGTTTCACAGAGGAACCTTCTTCCTTACTCCCAGCACGGCTTTCGCAAACAACACAGAACAGCCCACCAGCTTTTTCGCGTCTCTGAGTACGTTCCTGAAAATCTTAACAAGGGTAGGCACACAGCCATGCTTCTTCTGGATTGCAAGCAAGCCTTCGGTAGAGTCTGGCATGACAGTCTTATTTTCAAACTGATCAAGTTAAATATCCCTTCCTACCTCATCGCTCTTATAAAATCCTTCCGCTCGGACAGGACTTTTGGAGCCCGCGTTGGTAAATCCCTATCGGATCCCCAGCTTATTACCTCCGGTGTACCTCTAGGCTCAAAACTCTCTCCATCTCTCTCCAACGTGTTTTTTCACGACATTCCCACTGGTGAGGAAATTCTCACGGCTCATTACGCCAACGATGTTTGGTTCCTTCATACTTCAAAGGCCATCAGTCACTGCTCTTCCTGACTAAACAATTTCATCCCAACAGTACTAGAATGGTACCGAAAATGGAGACTTGAAATAAATAAAACTAAATCTGAAGCTGTTTTTTTCTCACGTCGTCGAAGTAACCCTCCTAAAATCTTTATTGACTCTTTTCCAATTCATTGGACTTCCTCTGCAAAGTATCTCGGCGTCATTTTTGACAAACGACTCGATTGGTCCAAACAAATCCAGGCCACATGAAATAAGGCCAACGGCGCCTTCATTAAACTTGAACCATTCTTCAATAACCTCAGTGCCTCCCGAGCCACCAAAACTCGTGCATTTAACGCTATAGTTAGGAGCATCTGCACCAACGCGATGACTGTCTGGGGCTCGGCAACCCCAAATCGTTGATCAAAACTTGGCGGCGCATACATGCGCCTTCTCCGTTCCCCTTTGAACATTCCTTGATTCATCTGTAACAAACAAATTCTCGCGGAATTTAACTTGCCCTCTTTCTCCACTGCCACCCGCACGCACGCTACAAAACTTCGCCTTTCAGTGGCTAATCGATTTAGGCGCTAGTGTCCTTGCAGTATAACTGACTTGGACCACAGATTCCAATGTCCGTTTCTTATCATATCCATATGGTTTATAACCTACAAGGTTGGCAACCAGTCACGGAGGACTTTTAGTCGGCAGGCGCACTATGCGAATTCAACACTACCCAGTTTCTCCTGGGTGTCTTTCTAGAGATTCTTCCTCCTCGACTCCATCAAAAAAAAAAAAAAAAACAGAAAAAAAAAAAAAAAATTAGGAACAGCTATCCACATCTGGATTCGGAGCTCCCAAAGTTGAAAAGCCGCAACGATGCCACAGGCGAGGAATCGTCCCCCGCCAGTCGCCACTCAATTGCCTATCAGCCTCTTCACCATCAAGGTCCGATCTTCACTCTATAGTCTATATTTGTTTCTGCCTTTCTCGTTTCTCACCTTCTCTCTCAATTCTTGGTTTTTCAGGCGTGTTTCGGAAGCATTCTAGAGATGAGAATTTTTTAATATTTGCTGCGCCAGAATTATAGAATTTGAAGTGTTTTTTTTTTTTGAAATAATACCAGAACTATGCATCTCATGGGAAAAAAACTAACTTATATATATTCGTTGAAAATTATGGATATTTCCGGTTTAAAAACTCAACTGTTCTGTGGAAGATTCATCTTCATATTTGAAAATTTTTCCGATTTCTTTCCAAATTAAGTTTTTTGTTGGAAATTTACGTTTGGTTCAACATTGATCCTCTCAGAAATCAATTTTTCGTGTTTGAAAATTCAACTAATTGTTTTGAAGTTAAACTACTCTGGTGAAAAATCCATTTTCTCAAAGGTTGACCTCCGTATATGAAAATTTGTTTTTATTGATTGGAAATTAACCTTCTTTCTTGAAAATGAGATTATCTGGATGAACTTAACTGCTTCAAATAAAATTTGTCTTTTCGCCTGTAAAATTCATCTATTTTTTTTAGAGGTCAGCGGCTTCTGGACAAACAATAATCTCATCGGTTTGAAAACTTGATTATTTGGTTGAAAATGGATCATTGTGTGTTTAAAATTCGGCTATCGGGTTTCATCACCAACCAAACACATAGTAGCATTTACTACAAGAAAGTTAAATTGGAATCAAGAGAGATGATTTTTCAACCAAATTGGCAAAATTTTTTACTAAAGAAGTTCAATTTTGAACCAAAAATGCAATCTCTGAATTTTCAACTCCAAAAATCAATTGATAAAAAAAGTCGAATCCCCAACCCATTTATTTGAAGCAATAAGGGCGAATGTTTTACATAAAATTGAATCCTCAAGAAAAATACACATTTTCAACGAAATACATGCATTTTTAACCGAATTTCAGGTTTCAGACCAAAAAATTAGTTTTATATCAAAAAGTTCATTTTCATCAGAGAAAAATGACTTTTTACCAATAAAAATGGATTTCCGCTCCTTGGACAAAATAGTTTGAAATTTAACAAAATTATTAAAAACCCTATGGAATAGTCAAATTTCTAACTAAGTACCTGAATTTTTCACACACGCGGAAGGATTTCTAACTGAGGACACAATTCTAATTGGAGAATTGAGTACTCAGGTGACTTGAAAAGTTGCACAAATTTGAACGAAATAGCTTAACTCCTGGCCAGAAGAATAAATTGAAACAACATAACACAAATGTTCCTAACCGAATTTCTCAACTACAGGAA
>WSXT02193570.1:0-17571 GCA_011762715.2 Neuroterus valhalla
GTGCACATTCTATATTAAAAGGATAAATCATCGCAGGATAGATTTATTCTAATTTCATGAATTACCATAAATTTTCTGAATGACCACAAATAGTACAAATCATCACAAATCTTATAAAAAACCACAAGTTTAATAAATACCCGTAAATGTCATAGGTCTCCAAAAATTTCCACAAATTTAATACATTCTCTTGAATTTGATGAATTACGATGAATTCGTCGTCGAGTTTGTTAACCAGCTGTTTTGGATCAGAAATATAAGAGGGAGGGCATTTTGAAAATTTGTTAAGACTTTTTTTTCAAAGATTTAAAAATTGTAAGTACAATTTCTTGTAGCACGTAAGAAGTGAAACAAATTATTCCAATCATTTTTTTCGATAAGAATATAAATTGTCAGAGTTGTGGCATTTTCGAAATTCAAAATATAAATGAATTTGAGAATTTTTAGCCAAATAATGCAAGATTGAAAAGAAAGTCAAGGCGCAAAAATGTTTCTTCTTGGGAGCCCTACAAGATAGTGAATACGACTTTTTGAATTTTCTCAAAAAATCGAAAATTCGCATTTTGATCGCGCAAAAAATAATGGAAACTAATCTTTGAACTCGATACCTTTCGAAAGAATGATCGTATTCGATCGTGATTTAACACTTATTTTGAGGGACCAGAAAGACAAGTCGAGTTCGTTGACCAGATATTTCGGATAAAAATCGAAGATTTTAAAAATATTTTTAGACTTTTTCTTCAAAGATTTGAAAATTGCAAGCACAATTTCTTGATTCATAATTTTTTTTTGATATAAACAACATTTTCAGAGTTGTGACATCTTCAAAATCGAAAATATAAACGAAAATGAGAATTTTTACGCAAACGACGCAAGATATGAAAAAAAGTTTGAAGAAAAAAAATGTGAATTTTTGGGAGCCCTCCAGGCGGATCTTCACAACTTCTCAAGTTTCCTGAAAAATCGAAAATTAAAATTTGGTCGCCCAAAAAACAGTGGAAAATAGAAAGATCCATTTTTTTATCAGACTATGTAAGGTACGGAAAATGTAAATGAACTTAAATTGTGCACCAAAAAAAGGATCTACAAATTTCGTAGACCTAACTTTTTGATAGGACAAGTAGTTTTTGCTTCATTCAAAAAAAAGCATATGAAAAATAAGAAAAATGAACTTTTGAACAATTGACACAAGCTTAGGAAAAATCAAATAGACGCAAGTTCTTTACCAGGAAAAATATCTTTTAATGCGTTATCAACTTCTTTAAGGGGGTGTTCCTTCGAACGGGCCGGTTTTCAAAGCGTTTTTTGGAATTTTATTGTAAGAAAAGTATTCATTATTTTTATGCGTTTTTTTTTAAGTTTTATTGGTCCTTAGACTACGAAATGCAGTAAAGATTTCTTCGAAAATTTTTTTCTTCTGGACGCAGCATCTTTTTCCGTGAAGGCCTTCCATGAGGAAGTGGGCTATTGGTTCGCACCATTTTCCAAAAATGGCTGATCTGTCATATAAACGGATTTTTTTTTAATCTGTAAGGATGTCGCTATGTTTGTAGGAGGGCTTTTTTTTTTTTTGAGTTACTTTCTTGACGTATTTGATAACGTTTTTTCAAAAGTATTTGTACATCTTCGAATCGTCGCATATTCATGTTTTAAAGGTCACTCTACAAGATTCCGTGGTCAAAATAATTGTTTATTCACTTGTAAATTAAATATGGCGGCTTTTATAATGAAAAACGTAAAACAATCAAACCGAAGTGTCAATAAACTTGCTCAAAACTATTTTTTTTTACGAATCAAGCAAAATCCTTTTGGCATGACATTATTGAATGTATCACCTATGAGAAAATGAAAAAAAACAACGTTTTTTTGAAATCAATTCGGAGAACACACCCTTAACAGAATATGTATTTTTCATTTTATTCAGGAAAGATAACTTTAAAAATGAAATAATAAAATTTTTGAAAAATGATTAATGCTAACACAGGAGATTAATCGATTGCGCAACACGAGGCACGCGATGAGAATGTATTCGTTGAAGCCGGAGAAGCTTTAACAAAAGAGAATTCGCACTCATTAAATTAAAGTAGTCGAAATCTCGCTTTTGAGTTTAACAGGCTTTTTATACAATTGTAGAGAGGAGGTACAAAGTCCGAGTGCGTAGCACGAGATCCGAAATTCGCGTGGTCTAGGCGCGCTCAAACTTACGAGCGAAGCGAGCCGCGCGCGAAGCGCACGATGAGAATGTGCCCGCGCGGCGGGCAGTTTTTTTTTGTTTCAAATGATTCAATCATGGGTAACGTTGCGCACCGCTAAACAACTCTTTTTTTTGAACCTCTGGCAGATGTATCATTTGAACTGTGGAACATTTGGCAATAGAAAAATAAACAATTCCCTTCAAAAAATTCTTAAAAACCCTGTTCTTTTTTGGCTTCCAAGTATACCCAGCCCCTTAAATTCAAATATTCTCAACTCTACTGTATAAAGAATTGAAGGAATGAATTTTGTTTGTTTCAGTTTTGTAGAACGATAGCCGTGCTGCTGTTACTTTTTCAAAGTGGATCAACAACCGATCCAACTCCAGACGCAGTAACTCCAGAGGCAATAACTCCGGCTGTCACGCCATCGGCTGCCAGTACACTTGGCACTCTCTATCGCCAAGCCCGTTCGGACCAGTATTATGCCGGCAGATACGGCAGTGACAATGCACCACTGACTTCCGGCATTGTTGGCATTAGGTCGGATGCTGTCGAACACAGGGATGCCGCTTACTACGAATCTCGCTGCATCACCTGCGACCCCAACAAATCTGCGATAGCAGATCGAGGGTGAGTACACACATTATAGGTGAAAATCTCCGTATATTCACAACTACAGAGACACAAATATTCAACCAGGGGAGTAACAATGGTACCGAGAATGCTCCCGGTATTGCTAAACTTTCACAATATTGAAGAAAGAAATGGACGTTTCATTATTTTTCTTCTGAAGAAAGTAGTAGCTGCTGGAAGTGGAAAAATAACATGAGTTTCCAGTTGAGCGAAACGCTGATATTATATTCGTTCAAAACTTTTTATGGAAGTAGAACATCTATACGCTTATATTCATACTCCGCCTAGTTCAGTTCGAACTACGCAGTACGCAAACCCGTAACGTACTGCGTTATTGTTAGGGGCCGTCCATGAACTATGTTGTCAATTTTTTTCTTTTTTGACCTCCCCCACGCCCTTCAACCTTATTGTCAACCGTATTTTATTTCTTCCAACCCTTTAATTCTTTGTGATTTCCAACTCTATAAGACTAGTTTTCAACATAATTGTTGAACTTCTAGACAATGATAAAAATTTCTGAGCCAACAAGAACAGTGTCAATCAAGCAAGACGACGGTTGAATTTTCAACCAACAAAGATGAATGTATCAAGATAGTAAAATTTTCAAAATAATATTTAAATTTTCAACGAAAAATATTTAATTAGAAGCCAAAGAAATTAATCTTTCACAAAAATCTCATCTAAAACCAAGAAAGATTACTTTTTTCCTATTAAAGATAAATTTGTAATATAGAGGACGAAACTTTTATGAATAAGTCGAATTTTTCACTAGAAAAGATAACCTTCACAAAATAGCCTCATTTTCAACAAAACGATTCAATTTTTAAGAGAACAGTTACATTTTTAACCAAATACTTGAACTTTTGACTTTCTCAGTAAAATTTTCAAGTAAGGAAATGATTTTTTACCAAATACGATTTTCAGAGAACACATAAAGCATATTAGAAATTAGTTCTTAAAAATACTTGAAATGAATTTTCATCCAGTCAAAATAACAGAAAATTATGATATCCAAACAAAATAGTTTAATTCTGAATCAAGTAGTCCTATTTTCAACTAAATGAGATCAATTTACAACCAAAATAAAAATCCCCAATTTTTCAGTTTCAAAAATTTATGTGTAGAATAGGATGAACTTTTAACCTGGTAAATTCAATCAATAAAGACGGATTCTTTCTAAATAGTTGAATCTCAATCAAAAAAGAAAATACATTTTGAACGAAATTCATGAATGGTTAACCAAAATGATTAATTTCATAGCAGAAACATACAGTTTTCATAGAGTAGATTTAGCTTCTACCAAATATAATGCATTCAGAACAAAATACACGACCGATCAATAAAATACTTGAATTCTCAATTAGAAGTAGAAAAAATTCTACACAAGTTTCTTGTCAATCACGAATTCTGACTTTTTCACAATTGCGGATGAAGTTTTATTTCTTTGACGAAATATTCTAGTTTTCAACAAAATTGATCAATTTATTACAGGATATTGAAATTTTTAACTAGTTTCAGCGATAAAATTCGAGCCATTTGGCTTTGAAGCTTGATAAATCAGCCAAAATCAAGGAGCTTGAAAACCAAGGAACTGACAATTATGTTGTGCTTCACAGACTGAAAAAGTCCAAAAAAGTAAGGATTTTTGACACAATTTTAAAGAGTCAAGTTCAGAGCATCTTCTTTAAATCAAGATTATAAGTGAAAAAATAAAAAAAATGCATGGAGATTCTTCGAACCTTCATTAATAAATTTCTATTGATAAATAATTAAAGGCTCCATAGTTATCAAGTGTAATCAAGAAATATACAATTGTTCTTTCCCTTTTTGAAAATTGATTATGGAGCCTTAACATAATAGTTTCGAGTTCAAATCAAATAAATATCTAGAACGTGAAATAGTATGCTTGTATATTATTTTACTAGAAGCAAACAATATCCAATATTTTTACCATTTTTCTACGAAAATTTATTCATGTATGTTTGAAAAATCTCTATAGAATTTTTTTCAGATTTTTCACACATAATTCTCATCAAAAAATAGTGCTTTGAACTTACTTCTTTTGAATTGTGTCTTGAATCATCACTTTTTTGGCTGTGTTCTTGAACTTTTAATTCCAGATTACTAGAATTTCCTTTTCGATGGAAAAATTGTATAATCATATAATTGAATTCTCTGATCACGTGAAAAAAAGACTTCCCAACGAAAAAAGAATAATTTCCAACGGAAGAGGAGAAAAAGGAAAAAATTTTCAACAATATATGTAGTTGAATCCTCAACGGAATAGATCAATGTTCAACCAGAAAGATACTTTTCAATGTTTGATGAGTTCTCAACAAAATGGTTGAATTTTTGAATGGAAAAAGAAATTTGAACAAATTATATGAATTTCCAGCAAAATTGTTAATTTTTTCTAGATATTTTTCATTAAACTGATTTGTTGAATTTATAAGCAAAAAAGAGGAATTCCGTACACAGCAGTTGAATTTTTAACTAAAAAGAATGAATTCTAAATAAAAAAGTGATAGTTGATCATTCAAAAAAAAAAATTGATTTTGGAGTCACATCAATTTGTATTCAACAAAAAATAACTCATTTCGAAATAAAAGATAAATTTTCAATCAAAGAGATAAAGTCTCAACTAGAATTATAAATCTTTATCAAGAGAAGGGATTTCAAACAAAAGAATTCATCATCTGACCAGAAAGTTGAAATCTCACCAATAAGATCATTTTTTGACCAAAAAGAATTATTTTCCGACAAAAAGATGTATTTTCATCGTAGTGAATAAACTTTCTATAAAATACATATATTTGCAACATTATACTTAATTTTCCAATAGAAAAGATTAATTTCAAATCAAATACGGAATAGTAGAATTTTCGATTGAAAATGAGACGAATTTCTAACACAATATTCAATTTTTCAACGGAAGAGATAAATCTTCTGCCGGAGGAATTCATTTTTTTGTTAACAGTTCTACTTTCAATCAAGTAGTTGAATTCTTGACCAAACAAGATAAGTTTTCAATTAGTGAGTTGAATTTCCAAAAAATAATCAAATATTCAACGAAATAGAAGAATTTTCGAGTGAACCTGATGAGTTTCGAACGAAAAGTATAGACATATTTTTTGAAATCTATTTCGAACTAGATGGTTCATTCTGGGAAAACTTAATACAGAAAATATAAGAATAAAGCAGAAGAATGATGGAGACAAGGCTTCAAACAATGATGAACCGATTATATATATTTATTACGTTATTTTTCTAACAATTTCATAAAACTTTCTTTCCTTAATCTAAAAAACTCATAAATCCTCTCTTTAATTATTATGGAATGATACATAAAGACAAATTTGTTTTTTCTACTGTTCTTCTCAGCTTGAGTTGAAAATTCTATGTGACGCGTAAGTGGAGAAATTGAGAGAGTGAATATTCTTCATTAAGTTCGCTACTATCTGCTTTCAATCGTTAAATAGAGAAAAAATTGGTTGAAATTTCATCTACGAATATTGGACTGCTTTAAGTAACTAATGCCTGCTTCACGGCATACCTAGATTTGGCTTACTTTCCTTGAGATAAGTGAAAGATTTTAGGATTTTTCAAAAAAATTATTTTTCGCAGATCTTACAGTTCAAGATGGAGACAAAGGTCAAGAGACCCTTACGATGATGATCTTGAGGATCGGAGATACAGGGACCGTTATGATTTCTACGAAAGAGCAAGAGGTCCCAATAGTGATTATGATCGTTACGATCCATACGGAAGGAATGATTTGATGAAGCCACTATACTACAACGATAGGTAATGTTATTCTGAATAATTTTCCTGTTTGCTTCTCATCTAATTTTCATGATTGAGATTCCTTCAGATACATGAAATGCTAGAAATGTTCAACTTTCTCATTGAATATTCCTTAAAATATATGTGACGTGTTCTGAAGAAAGACCCCTCAGCGGCCAAACGTAATTTTAGGGGAGAAGCAGGAGAAGTAGCGACGGGCCGATAGGGCTCTCCCGAACGACGATGTTTGAACGCTTTTACTGAATAAATAATTATAATGGAATTTTTTTTTAACTTGATCACCTTGAAGAGCAAGTTCGAACCTATGTAAAACATTAAAAATCAGAGAATCGATTTTTGGCCGCTTAGGGGTCTTTCTTCAGATCGCGTCACATATCTTCTGACCATATATCCAAATCATAACCAACTTTTACAAATATTCGGACCATTACGATTACCGAAACATCCACCTAAGATTGATCAATTTTAGATGATATTGAACATTGCCATTTGGTAATTCAAAAAACTTGAAGAAAACAAGGACAGTTACATTTCATATTTACGATACAATCTTGTACTTGATAATTGAAGAAAATTCTTAAAACACTAGAACCCCTCAATTATTTATTTTTTTCTATTATTTATAGATATGAACAGACATATGATCGTGATCGTGACCGTGATCGTTATTATGATCGTGGTTCAGACCGTCCTTACGAACGTCCAATTGAGCGCCCAGTACCAGTCGAGCGTCCTTATTACGAGCGCCCTTATGAGCGAGGAAATGGCTACGACAATATGGACAGACGATTTCCACCCGATGATAGATACGATCGTTACAATACACCTCGACGACCATTGGAAGATCCTTATGATCCCAGATATGAGCGCTATAATCGCAACTACATGAACAGATACGATCGCTACGACCCTTATGAGAAGTCTGGATGGAGGATGCCTTATGACGACCGCTACGATAGATACGCCGGAAGAGATCCTGCTCCAGACTCCAGAGGATACTATCCTTCCAGTGCATGGGGACCAGGATACGATAGAGGCTATGCCAGTGCTTGGAACTATGGGGGAAATCGTGATAACTGGAGGGAAAATAGCAGAGATCGAGATCGTGAACGTGACGGGTTAGTGTTTATTTGAATTTAATCGAAAAATGGTCTAAAAGTTTCTCAAAGAAGAGGAAAGACACTTTTTTGGGGGGAGGGATGAAAATCAATTTAAAAATAAGCTTGTGCGGTTTTTACCCATATACCTATACCCAGTACCTCTATCTGTTATCATCTTCTCATCTCATCATTAACCCCCTCCTATGTACAGCTCCTTTCTTCCAGTGCTGCTCTTTCCTTCTCTTGATCAACTTCTTGACACCTACCCCTTTCATCCATAATATTTCTTTTAACTAAACTCCTTTCTAAAAATACTCTTTACTCTATCCTCCTTCCTGCCTAACCCTCTTTCTTGATTTCCATCAACCTGTTTGATTCGGCAATCTACTTATGAAACCCGCTACTCTCCCGTACTCCTTTCTCCACTCTTATAAGAATATCGGTCCTCTACCTTTTTCAGATTATCTTTAATATGCGATCGTCCTCTTTTCACTTCCCTTTTGTAATTGTGCTCTTTACTACTCATCCTCTCAAACTTTTCCCCCGTATGATCCTATCTGCCTCTGAACTTCTCATGCAACCCTATCTCACAACCTTCATTGCTTCTACCCCCTTTTTTACTATCTCACTTCCACTGCTATCTCCTCTCGTTTTCCCTCCCTTCTCCTTCATGTAATTTCATCAACAATATTTGCACTCCTTTTCTTATTACTACTCTCCTCTTTGGTGCCGTTTATCCCTTAATCTAAGCGCCCCTCCATCTTCTCTTCTATACTATCTCTTCTTTCCTTAATTCGAGAGAATTCTCTTCCCATTGCCACTTGTGCCTTCCCTACTCCTACCTTATTTTATTCAATTTCTCTCAGTATTTTCCTCCAAACTTACTACATCCTTTTACACCAACTCTTCCAAAAACTTGCTTCTTCAATAATCTAGAACACATCGGGTATCGACTCAGAAATTAAATAAAAATAAATAAATAGATAGAGATATATGAACGTTCATTCTTTAGCCTATTGGCCTTGGAAAATTGGCTTGCTCACATTACCATCTTTTTCGAAAATTTTTACGTCAAATACTCAACTCTAACATCCGTCCACACTTTAAATATTAGCCTCCGCGGTTCCTACCAATTTCTTAGCTACTATGCCTTATTTGCTGTTCCCTATCTCCTACTCACATTATTTACATCTTTTTCACATCTACTTTCTTTCCTTCTTACACAAGTATCACCATTCCTCGTTCTCCTTCCTTCTCTTCTCCTCCATCTTGCCCAACACCCCCTTCGCCCATGCAATCGCTTTTTTCTCCTCTTTTTCATGCAGTATAAATTCCCTGCTAATTCCACTCCTCGCCAACTCCTCGCATTCTTCCAACCAGTGTTCGACCTTTGCATTCTACTTTCTAGACAACTCGCACATCCACTACTCTTGCGGAAGCCAGGACCTATTAGCGCCCTCCATGCTTCCACATCTCATTCTCGCTATTATCTCCTGGCATCCTTTCTCCTTTTCTCACACAAATATCGCACTCTCTCCATTGGAACAATGCACCCATATTTCTCATTATACCTTGACTCTGTTAACCTCTCCTCCTCTTCTGCCTTCTTTCTCTTCATGCCGTTCCTCTTAACCACCTCATACACCTTTCTTCCCTCCTCGTGACTTCTTCTCACTTCATCCTTATGCAGACCATTTTTTCGAAAATACCTTTCTCCCTCATCCTCCATCTTCCCCTTTCTTCTCCTGTTCACCTTCTCACACCAACACTTCCTCACCAGCCTACTTCCCCCTTCTTCCATGAATTTCTCCTCATACTTACACGCTTTGCTACCTGTCAAAATCCCCAAACTCGTTGTCCCTGTCTTCATTTTCCACAACACAACTAGGTGTACTTCTATCCAACCCCAGAGTCCATCTAATATACCTTTCCTGAACCCAATTGACCTCCTCGCTTCGCTTCAACCCTTACACCTCTACTCTATACAGTAGCCCGCTCATAACCAGGGAGTCAAACAGCTTCATTCTCCTTTCAAAATCATCTGCAAACAACCTCTTCCTCAATCCCCACACATGCCTCATCACCACATTTGCCTTCCTTACCCCCTCCTTCATATGCCCATTCACTCCTCCATTCCTCCGAAATAGGAACCCCAGGTACATGAACCCTTCCACCTCCTGCACCACCGTCCCTTTCCCCTTCCATTTCCAATTCCCTCTCTTATCTCGTCCACCTCCTCTCCTGAAAACCATAACCTTGGACTTTTCTGCACCTAACTCTAACCGACTCCTATCCAGGTACCTTCTCAAATTCTTCATCATCTCTTTCAATGCTTCCTCACTTTTTGCCAGCAACACTATGCCATCTGCATACGCAAGTGACCAAAGTCTAACCCTTCCAACCCTCACTCCCCCAACTAATCCTTCCTCTAGCTTCCTCTCCATGTCAGCGATTAAGATCTCGGAAAGCGTTGGGCTGAGCAGACATCCTTGCCTCAACCCCCTACCCATTCAGGAACCCTCTGAAATCGTTTCCCCTCCTCTCACCCTATCTTTCGTCGCTCCAAACACCTCTCTTATCCTTTCGATCAACCCTTTCTCTACTACCCTCTTCTCCATCGTTTTCCATAACCTCCCGCGATTCACCGATGGGACACCACCTTTAAGATCTACAAAGAACGCGTACATTTTTGACTCCTTCTTAACTATTTCTCTATACATTACGTGCTGCGAGATATAAATATTCTCTATCGTGCTCCCACCTGCTCTGAATCCCGTCTGAGTCTCCGGCAATATGCCTTCCCCCTCGACATCCTTCCGTATCCTCTCCGCTAATACCATTGGATACACTTTGTACGCCGTGTTTATTAATGTGATTCCTCTTTAATTTTCCTGTCTATCCCTATACCCCTTCTTATACAGTAGTACTGTTAGCCCCTCCTGACACTCTCCTGGAAATCTCTCACCCTTCTAAACCTTCTTAACTACCTCTTTTAGCCTGTCTCTAACAGCTGGTGTGCTAAAAATCCACGCTTCGTTGTGCATCCCGTCCAAGCCTGCTGCCTCCAACCTTTTCAATTTTCTCATTTGTAACTCTACCTCCTCGTCACCTAACTCTGACCATCCCTCCTCTCTTGTTCTCCTACTTCCCTCATCTATCTTCTTTTCGTCTGATGCCTGGAATGAGACTTTGGAAAACTTCCTCCATTCGTTACTTCCGATCTCCTCACTTATCCCCCCCTGCTTTTTCTAAACCTATTTATTATCTTCCACATGTTCCCTCCTTTTCACCCTTCTTTTCATCTTTTCACATTCCCCATTCCACCACGGTTTCACCACTCCCTTCTTCTTCTTTATAAATCTTTTCTTTTGCACACACCTTGTCACCTTCCCTTTTAGATCCCCCCATATCTCTTTCACTGACTCCCCTTCAAACGTCACTTCCCCTAGCGTTTCCTGATACTTTTCTATAGCCTCCCCCGTCCATATCTCCCTCTCACCAATTTGCTCTTCTTCTTCTCCCTGCCTTTCACAGCCCTCCCCTCTCACCCTCAAGATAAGAGGCTGATGGTCTGATTCTATCCTCCCTTCTACTTCATCTCCTGCTATCGTACCATTCGCGACCGCCTACCCTCAATCCACCATACAGTCTCTGAAGATCTCCCCCTCCTTATTCATACACGTGTCCTTGTATCTCCTTTCCGAACTTTCGTCTTCCCTGTAGAAATCCCCTTCCCAGCCCATTATCGCAATAAAATCCCCTCCAAATACCACCATTCCTTCCTCTCTCTAGCCTCTAACATCCTTCACCCTTTCTTTGATTATTTCCATCTCATCCCTATTGTACATGGTCACAACCTTGCACGCCATTCCTCCTATCTTTAGGGACCTCATTTGCACCCCCTCAATCGACTCTAATCTTTCCATGCAAACCTATCTCATAACCGTTCTCGTTTCTACCTCCTTTTTTACTATCTCACTTTCACTCTTACTCTCCTCTTTGATGCCCCTTTTTCTCTTAATTGAAGCGCCCCTCCATCTTCTCTTCTATAATATCTCTTCTTTCCTTAATTCTCTTTCACATCAAGTCTTCTTATTGCCACTTGTTCCTCTCCTACTCCTCCCTCATTTTATTTAATTCCTCTCAGTATTTTCCTCCTAACTTACTACACCTTTATACGCCAACTTTTCCAAAAACTTGCTTCCTAACCAATCGAAAAACATAGTGCAAAGAACAATCTTGTAGAAACCTTATCCCTACAATCTCACAACCTCATGCACTAGATGGTCAATATTGTTCTCTTTTCCATCTTCTATCTTGCCTTCTTCCTCTTTTCTTTCTTGAGTACTAAACCTATGGACCGCCTTTGCCCTGAATTTTAATACTATTCCTTCCAACACTCTGTCTCTGTTTCTCTTCTATGTGTATTCTTCCCTCCTTTTTTTACTGTCACACTTCTCGCTTTCTTTCACCATTTTTTGCCTGACTTCATAAACGTCCATCAGTACTGCCTCTATACGCATGTAGCACCTGCTATAAATCTCCATCCTCTGCCCTTGTCAACCCTCTCAGCTTCTTCCTTCCCCCTCCATACTGAGTCCTCTCTTCACTTTCTCTTGCGGAATATCTATCTCCCAACTCATCTCTCCACTATTTTCTACTCTTTTTCGCTCACTCCTTCTCGTCGTCACCCTTCTCCATGAACCATTCCTCTAATCACTTCTAATTACAGCTCACATCCTCTCTCACTCTCTCTTTTTCTCGTCATCAGCCTTTGCCCTATGAACCCTTTCTCTAATAACTTCTCACCGTAGGCCATACCCTTTCTTCTTCCTCACCTCTTCTTCTCCCTCTAACGTCTCCCCTCCAGCTCACTAAAAGACACTTTTCTTCGTCCCCTTCCATTTTTATCACATCCTTAGAATAAAACAAAGTCAAACGTCGATTCGAAACAGACAAAAATTCTTTCCAACCCAAGACAAAAATTTCGTTAATTTCATAGCATACAAATTTTTTATTGACTTTGCCAAACAGCATCCTTGGTGTATATTGACGAATGTTCAACAATATTGGAAGAGCTCCTTAAATAGGTTGCTCTCTCAATCTAAATAATTACTGATCATTAAATGCTGATAATCAAATGGATTATTTTAGTCACCAAGTGGATAAACCCTGAAGTCCTATGGTCTTTGTTGCAAAAGACGGTCGTTGATTGCAATTTACTGATAGTAATTAAACGATCGCCTCGAAAACGGGCTTCGGGGTTGCAAGTTACTGCTTGGGGGGAAAGGACGGACATTCAGAGAAACTAATGGCCATAAAAAGAGTAATTAAAAGGTTTAAAAGATCCTGAGTCTTGCCTGTTCTACTCTTATCTGTCGCCTCTTTTAATTTCTTTCCTTTCTCTCAGTTCATACGATTCAATAATCATAAGGTTTCTCATAATGCACTTTAAGATTTAGAGAAGGAAAAGAATATTTCATGAACTTAAAACAAATTTGCTGGCTGCGTATGCGTCTGTCGAATCTCGCGCTTCGCGCTCGGTCATGTATCTAGAACGCGCTACGCAGTCAAGCTTTGTAATCCACTACATCTATGTACATATATTTTGAAACTGAAAAGCAAAACTTCGGCTGCTGTAATTTTATGATTTCTTGTTTATTCTTTTTTATTAAAGTTTCTTCGGCTTTGACGAATACATTCTCATAGCGTGTCTCGTGCTTCGCACTCGATTAAAATTTGTTCAAAACGTCTAAATACAATATAAATATATATTACATTTATTCGAATACTCCGTTGTAATAACTTCAATATTTGTTATGTTATAACAAATCATAATGAACATTGATATTAGAACAAATAAATTTAAATTGCCTTGTTCCTTATACATATCAAAATTTGTGCATCTTTTTAAAGTAAACAATTTTTCATTTGATCATTTTTTTCGTATTTCGAATAGTTTTGTTGGAAACTTGCCTTTTATTTTTGACTCAGAGTTGAATAATGAAAATCATACATCTGTAAGCTTCCATTTTACGATGGTCATCCCACTCACTGTCAAAAGTTTGAGGAAATTTTGGTTGCAACAGTAAAATTTTACGGTAATGTATGGAAAGTTATCATGCATACATTTCTGGAAATTTATGGAAATTCTTTTAACTGAATTTTGGGTGATTTATGGTAAATCACCATATTTTTCTGTATAATTACTATGAATGAGCGAAAATTTCCATAAATTTCCGGATTTTCTAGAAATATCTGAATGAAATCGAGGGTAATCTATCTTAAGTTGCCATAAATTGCCTGGGAGAATACCGTAAATTCCGAAAAATGTTCATAAATTTCCGGAAATTTTTCAAATTAAACTTTGGGACATTTATGGTAAATCACCATATTTTTCTCTATAATTACCACAAACGACCAAAAATTTCCATAAATTTTCGGAAATTTATAGGAATTTTTCAAATTGAATTTTGGGTGATTTATGGTGAGTCATTATTTTTTCCTGTGAAATTATTATAAATGACCGAAGATTTCCATAAATTTCCGGAAGTTTATAGAAAGTTTTTAATTAAATTGGGAGTAATCTATCTTATTTTCAAATAAATTGCCTGTGAGAATACTATAAATTACGGAGAAATTTCACAAATTTCAAGAAATTTATGGAAATTCTTTAAATTGAATTTTGGGTGATTTATGGTAAATCACCATATTTGCCAGTAAAATTACCATGAATGACCAAATATCACCATAAATTTCCGGAATTTCATAGAAATATTCAAATTAAATTGAGAATACTCTGTCTAAAGTTGCCATCAATTGCTCGTGAGAATACCATAAATTACGATAAATTTTCATACATTTACGGAAATTTCTTGAATTGAATTTTGTGTGATTTAAGGTAGGTCACCATATTTTTCTGTATAATTACAATAAATGACCGGAAATTTCCGGAAATTTATAGAAATATTCTATATAAAGTTGAGGGTAATCTACCTTAAGTTGCCACAAATTACCTGGGAGAATACGATAAATTACGGGAAATTTTCATGAATTTCCGGAAATTTCAAATTAAACTTTGGGAGATTTATGGTAAATCACCATATTCTTATCTATGATTACCATAAATGACCAGGAATTTCCATAAATTTCTGGGAATTTATAGAAATTCTTGAAATTAAATTTTGGGTGATTTATGGTAAATCACTATAATTTTCTTTATAATTACCATAAATGACCGAAAAATTCCATAAATTTCCTTAAATTTATAGAAATATTCAAAATAAATTGAAAGTAATCTACCTTAAGTTGCCATAAATTGCTTGTGAGAATACCATAAATTACGAGAAATTTTCATACATTTCCGGAAATTTTTAAAATTGAATTTTGGGTGATTTATGGTAAGTCACCAAATTTGCCTGTAAAATTATTATAATGACCATAATTCCTATAAATTTTCGGAAATTTATAGAAATTTTGAACCGAATTTCGAACTTCTGAATTTCTTTGCGATAATGCTACCTTTTTTCGAACACCAGTGTTGACTGGAATCATGACTCTATTTTGATAAATGTCTGAAATCATCCATTTGTTATAAAAAATATCGTATGCGCCAAAGGGGAGAGGGACTTTTTCGACTTGTGTACGTTTTCAGTATAAAACGTACTGAAAAAAACACTCGTTGAAAAAGTCCCTCTTCTTCCCTTAGGGGAATAATATACTATTTCGGACTCAGGGTGTCCGAAAACGTGGAGATTTCATTATATCCGCGGAAGTCGATTTTCAAATTAAACCAATAACTTCTCATTATCATGAGAATGTAAAAATATTAAAAAACCTGAACTTGATAACTTTAAGAAATTACTCCAATATCAGCATCTTATAGAGGCAATATTTCATCAATTAATTGAAACCTGAATTGCAGAGAGGCGCGCATGACTTAGATTAACAGCCCTCAGCTAGTCAATATAATTTCAATAACCAATGATAGGGAGTGTATATAACGGTTTAACGAGCACTTGACAATTTACCGTCTCTTGTTTCAGCTTCTATCGGCCAAGAGATTATTTTTATGACAGCACTGCCGCCCCTGGAGGATCTCGAGGCACTAGTTATCTCTACGATCGACCTGAATCATCCACTAAAGCAGACTCGAGCGACAGAGACAAACCAACGAGTTCGCCCCTCTCTCAAGACAACAAAAACTACAAAGACTAGAGAAAAATTAATTGATTGGAATCTTAACTTCTCTGATAGAAAGAGGCACAAAGTTCCACTAAGTGTCCACTCCCAGGGCTGCGAAAGTCGTGGAATTAAAAAGAGTTGACGATTTCTGTTCTAAAAGAATCGGATTCCTTATCGAGAAATTAATTATAATTCCATTTTCATACAAACTGCGAGAAAAATACTCACTTTGGTTTATAATTTGTCACGCGATCGGAAGAAAGACCCCTAAGCGGCCAAACGTAATTTTAGAGGAGAAGCAGGAGAACTGGCGACGGACGATAGGAGTCTCCCGAACGACAATGTTTAAACGCTTGTACTGAATAAATTATTATTGATGGAATTTTTTTAACTTTACCATCTTAAAGAGAAAGTTCAAATCTAAGTAAGACATCAAAAATCAGAGAATCGATTTTTGGCCGCTTAGGGGTCTTTCTTCGGATCGCGTCACATTTATTGTTTATCACATTATTAGTTATGCTATCTATTACGACATGAAAGGAGGGAGCATAAGAAAGAAACATTCACTTCTGCAAGATCGATTGCTCCTCCTTTATGGTTTAGAAAATAGTGATAAGCCCAACGAAAACATTTCTGAATACGTCACTGCCCTCCATTCATTAGAAAACTAACTACAACAGATGTCAAAACATTTTTTAAAAAGTGCAAAAGAAACATGGGAAAATTGAAAGAAACGAACCCCCCTTTTAAAAATTTTATTTTAGTTATTCAAACTGCCGAAAAGGTACCATCCATCAGCAATACATAAACTTTCACGTCAGAAAATACGACAGGTATTGATTAATTATACTAAGTTTGTATTACTTTATTATAATGGAAGATCAGGTACAAATATTAATTACTAAGATTTGAGAAGAATTTTTCGGAACATTTGTAGAAATCTCGTACCCCATGAATGAACGATTCAAATCCTGGCTGACCAAAATCACTTTTATCTACTGAAATAACTCTATTGGTTAGACATACCGTATCTTGTACAAACATTATCGGATCTCTACGCGTTCATTTTTATTAAATCGATTGATCATGACATAATGCACATTTACTGTAGTTATACGTAGCAAACAGCAATAAAGTTTTGTACACTCGATTTAGTTACATACGATCAATCGTTTCGTAAAGAAACGACCATGGTGAAAAAATTATATACATATATATTTCCTTATCGACATGGCTATGTTAAGCAAAATGTCTGTACAAGTAGCCGGATTCTTCTCGTATAAACGGCGATACCTGACAAGGGGGCTAATAGTACTGGAAATTCTCTATCAAGAGCCAGGTATTCCTGTACGTTAAGACACTACCTTTGCGTTTACTGATTTTTCTGTACAACTTTTCAACCTCAGAACTAAATCGCTACATTAACTTGATAGATTTTTGTGATCAGGGTTGGTTGCTTGGAAAAAGAGGGGATTCCGACGCGGGGATTGAGCAGTTCGTGAGCAGTGGGGGCTGAATAAACGGACTTTCGGAACTTGCAAAGGAGTGGGACATTGGTTTTTGTGGTTCGCGATTGACTTGGGAACCGCGCAGCCATCCGAACTCTCGGAGTGGTACGGCGCGACTGCGAGTTGGTCGCTTGGAAACAGAGGGGA
>WSXT02193581.1:0-19462 GCA_011762715.2 Neuroterus valhalla
CGCCGAAGCTCTTCTAGAGTGCGAGGCGGGAATCGAACCCACAACCAGACAGTAGCGTGGGTCCAAAGCTCATGCCTAAGCCCCCACGAACAACTGACCACTTTGATTTTCTCACACTCGAAAAATCAGATCGATCATTCATATTGTTATCTTATTGTCCAGACAATTTCTTTCATTTCATTCATTGCCTTATGTTTCATTGCTCAATAGTTAACGATAATTTCTTCACGAGCCTGTGCACAATGCACAAAATACTGAAGCACGAATTTGAAGAATTATCTAACTCACAATTCCAGTGAACATGAAAATATAGTTGAAATTATCATTAGTTTTCTTATTGCTACCTGTTTCTACGTTTTTCAGAAAAAAGTACAGGTTCAAGTAAATAACTTCAAAAGCCTCTCAACATTCTTAACCATGCGATTGTTAATTTTGGCCTTACTCTGTCTCTCCGTCTACGGAAACGATTACAAACGGTGCGTCAAACACAAATTTTGTATCGGTAAGTTTACCAAAATTTAACTTAATTTACAGCAGTTAGTGTTCCAAAAAGCAAAACTTTCTTTAATAAATTTTCAAATTTATGATCCGATGGAATTTATGCGTTGTAGATTTATGCATTGTAGAGTTCGAAGCACTGTTTGCTGCTAACTGCAGCGTGCCCATAAAATCGCTAGTTTCAAATAATAAATTTCATGCGTTATTATAATCGAATTACTAATACAAACTTTACATGAATTCATATGTTTTTGCGTCAAATAAACACGAGCCACTACCCCTGATGTGGGTCCACTTTTTGGATGTACCCTTTAAGATAAGGCTGACAAGGGGTTTAAATTTTTGTCAACTGAACAAGCTTCAAGTTCTGGTATGTATCTACAGAATTATACAAAAATTATATTCATTTTCATCTGTGGGCATGAGTGTAATTTACCACGATTATATTCGATTTACCATTAGTTTTGTCATATCCTATGCAAATGGTTCTTTTACAGGCAAGTGCATAAAGCGATTAGCTAATAACATTTGCACATGTATGAAAGGTTAGGTATGTGTTTCTGAAAAATTACAATAATGATCATAAAGCGCAATCTTCTTGATAACGAAAAATGTTAAGGAATGATATGTACGACAAAGCTGAAAAAAAGAAATCTGATTTGGAACATAAAATATCTCTCAAAAATTTTTCCAATCAACAATGCCTCAAACTTTAGGAATTAAGAAGACATTGTTATTTGAATGTATTTATCAATTATATAATATAATCAGCAAATAAATATAAAACGAAATTAAAATGATTTGGTCGCTAAGACCGTCAAAATGTGAGAGGATATCAGTCAGTGCTACAAATGGATAGAAAATCTATCAATAAGTCTGTCGTATTAAAGTTCAAATGGTTTAGATATTTTTTCACTCTACAGTTTTTAAAAGAAGATTATTATTCACCATTGGAAGTTCAAGAGACTTTGGAATAGATGGAAAAACATTTTTAGTACGCTACGTTTTGCAATGATATACCGTTTTATCTGCTGCAACAGTTTAAAAAATTATTACCTCCTGTTAGGCAGGGATTAGGAATTTTTCGAAAACAAGTACATAAATTCTTTATAGTGTAGAATACTGGTGTGTCGTATATAGTTCTTTTGCTTACGTAAATTTTCAGTATCTTATGAAATCTAGTGGAAATGGCGCAAATGTAACAATGATGAGAACGTTCCAGAATATTATTGATAAGATCAAAAGAAAAATGGAATTTACATTATCGAATTATATTAATAATTGCTCACACACGCTCACCGACCGGCCTCGATTCGCAATAAATTATCCTTTAGCAGAAGCCGTCTGAAACAATTATCATAGACTTTCGGCCTCAACTGACCAGAACAGTCCACGATTCTTGACTCGCGACCTGAAGCTTCACAATACTAACTTTTTTCATCAACGTATTGAAGATACAGGAACAAACCATCAAAATAGAGTTGATTTGCGTGAAAGGAAATTTCCAACTTGCGATAGAATACGTATATTAAAAAGGATTATTAACATAAAGAAAGTGGAGTCTTCCAAAGTTAATAAAGAATTTCCGGAAAATTTTATTGCCTATCTAATTCAAATGAGAGAGGAGCCATCTAGCGGTAGCGTCATTTTATACTGGGCTTCATGAGGAGTGTCATTTGAACCAAGAGAAGCAGCTCTTTCCATAAGTACATTTGCAATTCACTTTTGGATTAGAATCACAAGGGTTCACTGGGATCACACTTCTTACTATGCAACTACTCAGTGCCAAACTGCACTACCAAGAGATCTTCATTGAAGTGGGGGCCGGGAAATCCCACGTTCTGAAGACACTGAAAAGAAGAGTGACTCACGAATCAGGGTTGCGATTGATGTTAACGTCGCCACCAATCAGAGCGCAGGAGCCGACGTTGGCAGCAGTGCTCTTGGAGTGGACAGCCTGCACGAGTCAAAATCGATTTGATTCAATTCGATTTTGATTTGCACGGCCAAGTAGCCCAATTCGCGATTTTTGCGCTGCTAAAGAGTATATTTTACATAATTCAAAAGAAGAAGAGTTGAAAAATCAAACTTTTTCGAGGTAAATGTTTACCTACTACACTTACCGCCTAGACGAGTCGCAAGTCTCTAAGTAAACAACTTCTATACTACGCATTACGGTCCTGTGTTTCCAAGGCTGATAGGCCGTCGTGCTGCATTATGCGGGGGTCGGGGGGAGGGACAGAATCATTCAAGCATGAACAGCCGAGAAACTGGCGCTGACTCGAGAGGAACCCGTCCAAGCGGTAAGTGTATCTACTAAAGCAAAGTAGTTATTATAAAGTGAATTTTAGTTGAATATATTAATAAATTTATTAAAAAAGAAGTTCAGTACTTATGGCCGTATTTATGAAACAGTTCAAACTAACATGTACGGGTATTCCATCAGGTATGTCCCAAATTATGGAACAAAAACTCGATTGGAACATTCAGGTTAAAATTTGTTTTTTCAGTTATGAATTTTTCCATTCATAGTTTCAAAAATTGTCTTATATTATTACTGAGTGAACATACAGTTAAACATAGAAATTATAAGAATTAACAAGCAATAAATAAATATTCTCTTTAATTAAAATTAACATAACAATCCAACTATTTCGTTTCTTCTTTGATCCTTTAGTGTATTGATTTCATTTTTCTTAGAGTTTTTTTCCGTTTATCAACTAACAGTTTTTCTCTCCTAGTAATTGTTTTCTTTTCGTTTTTGTTTTTTTAAATACCAATTGAGTATGAAATATTGTTTTCATATTTGTTTACAAACTTTTAAACTATCAGCGACCAAGACATTCGAATCAAGTATTCATTCATCACCAACGCTATGTTTTGGAACATCAGCTAAATTTATAGCTCTTTGATTTATTTATATTTATCAAATATTATTTGAACTATTATAGCCAAGATTTATTTGATCCTTAGTTTTGTCATTTGAAGGAGAGGCTTCAATATTAATCAAATCTGTTTCGGACTGTTCTTGTCTTTTTCTATCTACATTTGAATTCACCAACGTCACATCTTTGATAATTGTTTTATTTTCTTCATGGAAACCTATGTATACCAAATTCTAAAAATTATACTAAAAATCATTAAATAAAGATCTCGATATGAACACCTACTATTGAAAAAAAAAACAGGAAAAAAATTTGGGAAACGGTTGACCCTAAAAATTAATTAATTCAACAAAATAATCATCTATAAAAATGTTAAATGTATATCCTGATATTTTGATTGTAAGAAAGTATTACCAATTTTTTCACAAGGTTTGTGAACCTCCAGCCCATGTCTGATTGAACCAAGTTCTCTGAAATTCCTCCGTATATCCTTTGATAAATGGTTTTCGAAGGTTGATGAATGTTTTCTTTCATATTCACTTAATTTCTGTTGCGTTTTTCCTTTAGAAACTGTTGTTTTAGATTTTTCCTTCTATCGAATATATCATAGTCAACGACAGAAGGTTCAAAAGGATATAAGCCCACAGCTTTGCATCCACTGATAACAGCATTTTTTTCTTCTTTCATATTATCCAAAGCAAACTGTAAAACCAGCGGAAAATCTTCTTTTTTGACTCGGGTAACATATTCAAATTATTGATTTAATTCATTAAACACCATATTTATTATGCAGCTTACAAATTTTTGAGGTTAGTTTTTTATTAATAGGAAATTTCAAATCTATGTACTCAACCAAATTGAAATTTATGGAAGCTTACACTGTTTTAACCTTTATGGTACTTTTTCATGAATAATTATCAATTATTGTCGAGAAAATAAATAATTATTAGCCTCACATTTTGAAACACCTTATTAAAAAATGAATACTTTATTAAACTACTTGAAATTCATTATCAGTAAGTAAATCAAAAGTCAAGATTTTGGTTAACATGTTTCAAGTATCTTTCAATAATATGTATATAGCTCGTAAAGTTAAAATCATTGCAATAACACATGTCACTGATTTACTCCAGAAGACCGTTCTTTTTCATGCAACCTGAAATGGGCATTTATTCTATCTTTTTCTCTGCATTTGGAGGTAATTACAAAAATAAATTACTCTAATAAATATATTGGTTGTCAAAAATCATAAATAGAATATTATAAATACTGAATAAGTTAAAAATTGTTTGTAACTTAGAATATTATCATATGTTCCATAAACTAGGGCAATATTCCATAATATAGACTTATACCTTAGTCTGTATAGTCATTGCAAGGTGCGTTACTTGCATCTTGTTATATTAGACTACAACTCTATACATGCAGGTAGCCTGCATGCAGATTACCATTTCACGTGGTATATGTACGGACTACCGAATCGTATTATATCCTGGATAGTAGATGACGTCACGAACGCGTTCCGAGTTTAGGTCACAATTACCTTCAATATACCTTCGATGCAACAACTGAAAAATTATCACGACTGAAGAAGGGATTGAGAATTTTTCAAAAACAAGTTCATAAATTTTTTATTTCCACGGAACCTTCTATATTGCGAATAGTTTATTCAGAAGGGAAATATTTTTTCAACTTTTTAACGACTTCGGAAGGTTAAAAAACATTTTTTCATGACGCAAGCATTTTTTAGAGGTATACTCTCTCATTATACAATAAAAAAAACTTAAATCGACTTTGACACATCAATTTTGAAAATCATCAAATTAAAAGCTTATGAACCAAATATTTGATTTGAAGTTCCTAAAATTAAATTTTGTAACAAACATACAAAAATAATAATTAGAAGAACATTCGTTAGGAGAAAGAGATTCCAAATCCTTCCCCTTGAATCACAAATCTAACTGCTTCAAAATTTCAAACCCAGTGCCCTCTGGAGATAAAAGGTGTAACTATAATTGCGAGAAGCGTAAAGCTTAGAGAAAATTAATTGTAATTTATCAATTTTTCTTGTATTTGCATTTACAATACAAAATGATCCTGCAAATCGATTCTCTTGATCTCATACGAGAATCTTTGTGGGAAGCATTTGAGCTTCTATTACAAGCTACAGGCGCTGCATCTGGTGGTGGCTTCACAAACTTCTGAATTTTTGAAGAAGTACGATTGAAATCAAGAGAATCAGCTTCCTATTCTGGGGAATATTTTTTAATCCTTAAATTGGTGTATTTCTATTATAATTATAAATTTTATTATTATTATTGTTTATATCGATAATTTAGTTATCGATGTCTATCAAGGCTCAACAAAATTATTTTTATTATACACATTGAAATCAGATTGATAATTGATGGCATCATTTTATTTTCTACATCACTTATCTTGTTTCATCTATTGGTCCGCAATATTTTTCCCAAATTGTACGATACAAAAAGTCCGTAGCAAGGTATTTAAAAATTATCAAACTCATGATTTCAGATTGAATAAGAAGTTAGTATGTATGCTGAATAGTATACATGGTTTGAAAATTCATCCAAGAACATCAACTTTTTTTTTAGATTCATATATTTGGCTTCATAAATCTACGGTTCCGGTGGAGATTTTGTATTATTTCGTATGAAATGCAGCTGTTCAGGAGGTAAATCAATTCTGATTAAAGGTTCTATTTTGTTGTTGCGAATTTATCAATTCGACATTAATATTTACCAATTTGATTGAAATATTTCATATTACTGAGCTGAAAAATTTTCCTTGGCTTGAATTCAAAATTGTTTGTTTAGATTAAAGGTTCAATTAATATGGTAGAAAGTCCGTGATTTGAAAGGCAAGTCGTCTATTTCAATTGGACTTTCGATTCATAATTTTTTCTAAGTACACACATAGAAAATCAAGTTCAAATCTGATTAGGAATGAATTATAACACCCTTATACAGACGCCTATAATGCACCACCTAGCGGTGGCGTCATGTACTAATGCGCTAACAGCGACCAGATGATGCTTTGCAAACAAAATATAAAAAAACGGATGAATTTTCTTCTGCAAGCTTATTTTATCAACCTTAAAAAGTAAATTTAGTTATTAACATATTATAGTAGCAATTTCTGCTGACACTGCAAAATTCGCTACTCTATGAATAGGCTCATAATCACCTAATAGGTGATTAGAGTCTCTAATGCACTACCTGGTAGTTTATTTTTGAACTAACACAATCCAAACGACCAAGTTATTCTGTACAGACAGAAAAATTAAAAACGTAATCATTCTCTCCTTCTGAACTCTCTCGTAACATAAGAAGAGGCTTCTATACTTAGAGCCATCAAATCATTCTTCAAAGAACGAGAATGATAAGCGGATTGATTATATCCTTCTTTCAAGTTTTTTCAGACTGCAAAGAAAACAATTCAGTTTGAAATCAGGTAGATCATGTGACAAGAAATAAAAGACGAGCTAACGTTACGTTCATTTGGTGAAAGCAAAGCTTTTTATCGACTCGTATTACGTGGACGGTTGGTACGTCGAAACTGCAGTTTCGGGGCACTGCTTGATGGCGAGTGCGTTTCACCACAGGGCAGTGATTTTTCACCCGTGCTCTGTAAACTGCCACCGCTTATTACTCGCATGCCAGAATCCCAGCCAATTTTCTACCATTCTACATAAACTGTACTCTAAATGCAGATATAACTATCCTGTAAGGGAAGCTCATTAAAATCTAATTAGTGGCTCTGGTTTTATTTTAAAACATTTCAAATAATTCGGAAAATTTCTAAAAACTAGGATCAGCACTGATAATAAAAAAAAGACGTATCGTCATTTTTTTAGAGACAATGTAAGAATATTTACCCAAAGATAAAACTGCGGTACAATGAGTGCATCATTGTAACCTAATACAAACATCTCCAATGCACGACCTGGTGGTGGCGTCATGAACTAGCCGACTTATAGGCCAGTCAGCAGGGCTGATTTGAAGGCAAAATTTGACAATAAATGCAATATTTTCGCAATTTTTCAGTTACATAAAACACACTTCCTTAATGAACAATGTTGATTTGCAAACCCGTCAGAGGTCGGGAACATGTTTATTGGAAAAAAAGACATTTTAATGAATAGACGCTCGAGAAAAAAATAAAATATTTTTGCAAATGGGATAGTACATTGAACTTAGTCCTCCAATACTAAATTTGAATTTACAACTAATTTGAATGTCCGGAACATGTTTATTTTTGGATTTATTGAAGTTTTGTTAATAACTTCTAGGAGGAAATCACAATAAAGTTGCAAACTTCCCTAATGATTTAAATTATTGTTTAGAACTAAACGCGAGGTTCGCAACCTCATTGCTTATACGCTACATGTAGTTTTCTATATTTGTTAATTCTCAATTCTTTTTTTAAGTATAGCTCAGTGAGAAAGAAATGTTATAATTTTGCAAAGTGGTTGCAATTGTTTAATTTATTGCTACGGATGAAGTGTTGAGTTTGCAACCCAATGCGTGATCGGGAACTTTTTCAAATTTCAAATATCAAAATTTTAAGTCATTTCATTTTTTACCATTTTGAGAAAAAGGTAGTAAGGTTGCAAATGTGGGTATGAACAAAAAATATCAATTTAGAATGGAGTTAAAAATTGCAACTCAATTAAAGATTAGGATCGTATGGAAATGCTAAATTTTTTGTATTTTTAGTAGTTCTGCCTTTTCATCCGCTTGAAAAATGTATCTTTGTTTGAGCTAGCAGCAATGAAATTTTACTTTTAAATTCATGAATAAAAAATTCCATATCTGTGACAGAAAGTTTTTGCATGGTGTTTTTTGACCAGTGGGGCGGAAATATCTTGAAATATTCCCCCTAAATTTTCCTTTGTGTTCAAAGCATGCTTTTTATAAATTATACAGATATCAATTTCCTCTATATAAAATGAAAGAAGAATAGTTTCTAGTTCAGAATATTTTTTTAGATATTCATTTTGAAAACTATCAAAGTGTTAGTTTGTTACTAAGGTATTTGTAAGAAGGTTATGAATTAAGAAGTCATGATGGATTCTGACGCTAATTGTTATATTTGTGACTCAAATTTGTCATTTGGTGATACGGATTAAGTGAGAAAAGGGGGATTAAAACCCTTATTATAGTGGAAGGCATCAGTCTCCTGCCAACATTTCAACAGCACGCGGTGTTCCCGGACGCCCACCCATCCGAGTACCAACCGCGCTCAACGCTGCTTAACTTCAGAGATCGTACGGAAAGTGATTTTTCGAGCGTGGAATATATTGCATTGAATATTGCAATGATTATTATTGATAAATTATGCATGAAAAAAAAATAAATAAAATAAAGGAATTCATTTTTTCAATTTGGAATAGATGGGAAAGGAATAATGCAGTTCGAAATAATTGAAAAAGTGTTACATCTAGATATAATTTATAAACGGGATTGAATGCTTAATTATGTAAATTGACAGCTGTTTCTATAAAATTTGATCATTTTGATTGAGATTTATGAGGCTTGTATTATTTATCATTAATAATTTTTTATTTTAATGAATAGGCAAACATTTGTTTCGAGTTTTTGAATTAAAATATATAAACTTATGCTAGGAAATTTTCATTTCAGTTATATTGCTATAAATATTTTCAATCTGGGGACCGACAATCGGAAACGCGAATAGCTTCATCAAACACATTTATATAAACTAATTCGATTTTTTCAAAATTTGGTCAAACTTTCTGTTATTTCAAACGGATTCTTTTCTGAAGTTAACTATTAAATTTTATGTTGAAAATTCGAATAAGAATGAAAATGATGCATAAAAATGATAGGAAAATCATTACTTTCTATTGAAGATTTATTATAATGAACTATTCCCATTACGGTTGAAAATTAAACTGTTTATCAGAGAATTTGTCTACGTTTTCGATTTGAAATTAATGTTTTGAAATTGAAATAATGATAATTTTCATAGTTGAAAAACGATGTTTTCCAGTAGAGAATAAATTATCTTGGTTAAAAATACATCTTTTTTATGGCGAATTCGTCTTCCCGGCACTTTCTTATAAAACGATGAAATTTCAATAGAACGCTGCAAAGAAGGACAATAAATGACAATATAGAAACATGGTGCCGACAAAAATACTCAAATTATACCAAAGGGTAAAATTAAACCAGTATGCACTATATACATATAAATTACTTTCTCGTACTATAAGGTATACCTATATATATTTTACTTTCGCTTATGCATAAGCTGAATCCTAGATAAAAAAATGGAAAAAATGATAATATTATTATGCAACTTCTGCGCAACTTCATAGAATCGTAGTGACTTTCGCATTCCCTCACAATATTTACAATTTGCAAAAATTGTGGGTTCATATAAATTACACAGGTGACACCAACTTTATAAATCTGAATAAGTGCACTAAGGAACGGTTGTTAACACATAAATGTTTATACTTGGAATCAAACATTTCTGAAAGCCAAAAATATTAAAATACAAAAAATTTGGCATTTCCATACAATTCGAATCTCCAACCGGGTTGAAATTTCAACTGCATTTTAAATTAGCATTTTTCAATCACACCCCCATTAACAACTGTATTATATTTTTTTCAAAATGGAAAAAATGGAGAGACTAAAAATTTTAATATTTAATATTTCAAAAAATCCCCGATCACGTATTGGGTTGCTACCTCAAACTACTTCCGTAGCATTAAATTAAACAATTGCAACCACTTTGCAAAATTATTGAATTTTTTCCCACTGAGCCATACTTAAAAAAAATCGAGAATCAACAAATTTAAAGAACTCCATGTAGCGCATAAACAATGAGGCTGCAAATCTTGTGTTTAGTCCTGAACAATAATTTAAATCATTATCCAAGTATCAGTATCCATTTTCCCATTCTCTGACGGGGTTGCAAATCAACATTACTCATTGAAGGAGTACGTTTTATGTAACTGCAAAGTTTCAAAAACATTGCATTCATTATCAAATTTTGTCTCTACAGACTGGCCTATTATATTATAATCTGGTTCGGAATTAAATGATTGAAACCTAATACAAACTACAAAGTAAGAGACAGTGTGACAGACTAGTGTACTTCGCCCTGATTGGCGCCGACATTTCTAGTTTCTCTGCGAGATAATATATCTATATATAGATATCAAGTATTGTATATAGATATCAAGTATTGTATATAGATATACTATCTAGTTCGCCACTCATACTACAAATGGCGGCATCCGGCTAGTCTCACACTGTCTCTATACTCTCTGTAATACAAGCTACAGATGGTACAGGGAGAGTGTGGCAGACTAACCGGATGCGGCCATTGCTGGTTCAGGTGGCGAACCAGGTAGTATATCTATATATAATACTTTATATGTATATATAGATGTAGTATCGCACAGGAGAACTAGCGATGGCGGGGCCAATCAGCGCGCGGTACACTCGCCTGCCACACTGTCCTTGGATCCTCTGTAATACAAGTGTCCCTAGTGCACCACTGGCGGTAGCGTCATGAACTGATTCACTGACAGGGACGAGATGATTCCGATGAATTCTTCGTCTTAGTTAAATCGAACAGATGAAATGATTTCATAAAATACTGAAATTCCTAAGCTTATGTGGAAATTCGAAACTAATCGCCTTAAATCTATCTAATTATCTCATTATGTAGGTGCGGATGGAAACCGCATCAAATTAGTTCATACAGCCCTGACTGTTTAAGTTGATGCCCTTGCAAATATGGTCCACAGCCGTGGATAGCCAAGCCCGAAATCTGACTTTTTCCGGAATTCCAGTGTATTTTCTATCAGTGATGTCGATTTTGCGTAACCTTGACTCCTTCATCAAAAATCGTTATAAAGTATGTTACACTACTTCGCCCTACCTTATCAGGGCGACGTTGTTTTCAAAAAGTCTCAAATTACTGAAAGAGCTGCTTACACTTCGAGGCGAAAGAATAATGAAATTTTCTCTCCATCAAAGGAATGTTAAAGAAACAAAGCCACTACCGCAATATCGTCATCCAATAATAGGACGCCCCACAGAGAGCCCTTACCGTTAGAATCGCTTAAGCTGTACCCGTTAAATTTATCGAGGGGCTTGAAAAAAGGGAAGAGCATGGATATTTCTCTGGCTGGTCGCACTACTGCGTGGGTGGTGGATTCCTCTCTGGACGATAGGAAATTTGGGAGGGGTGGAATATTTCATGGAGAGCCGGCCTACCAATTTATAATATTTATGGCCTCGGGCCGATAATAGAGTTTTGCTCGTGCCACCAGCACAAAATTACACAAAAGTCTGTACATGTATGTGTATGAAGAACTTTTGTATAGCTCGTGCAGATCACGATATTTCTGAAAGATATTTTAATCAACTTTGAAGTTGTTTTCCTTGTAAGAATTTACAGTTCCTTCATTCATCACGACGCTACCGTGATGGAACCTTCCCACAAGTGCGTAACATTTCTTCCTGATTTGATATGACGTATCTTTGCTGCGATTCGAGGAATGAACCTCTTGTCGTTTCAGTAACTTCCGATATTCTTAGCTGAGACGGTAAATAAAAGGGTTTCACTTGTCATTAGTTAGCTGACGCCACTGATAGATGGCGCTGGAGCTAAGGCCTAAACGAGACGCTTCTATCGGCAGCGTTGGTTACTATGAACGGTTGAGATGGAAGAGAATATTTGCATAGAGTGCCTGGTATATTTGTAATGTGTGGAATGTAATTTGAATAGTAGCTCTCGGCTATCTCATTACTTAGGCGAAATTGCAGCAAAGATTATATGCACATTGCAGCAACTCAATACAATGGACGCTATTGAATCAGCAGATGAAAGGCAGTTAAAGGATCAGTACCATTGTTAACTAATTCATCAATCGCGCTCCAATATACCTTTGTTGACAAACTAGTGAATCCTTACTTGCATTTAAACTCTTAAGCTAGAAAACTTTGATCTATAGATGAAAATTTGCAACTGCGGAACCGTAAAATTTTCACTTGATTTTTGAGCGAGTTTTTCACTTCATATGCACATGAGAGACATCGGGGGAAAAAGTGAAGACCTCATCAGAACAAAATCACGTCCGAGTCGTCCACTTCGTTCCAACGTTGGAAAATCAGGCGCGACGAGCCGGAAATTCAGAAGGGGGATACGTGCTCCGCAGGTTTATATGTATGTTTCCAAGAGACGATGTATGAGTGTATTGAGGGAAAGGGGGCCAGGAGCAAGAGAGTGGGAGCTTGAATCTATATGTGGGATTCCCACGAGAGTTCATAATGGGAGAACTCGTCGAAGCTTATATCACGGCCATAACGGCAACCTGGACAATGTGTCTGGGAATCCCAATATCGACGCTCGTTAAAAATGATTATAGGAAAATAGACATTGCGTCGACGGCGTCGCTTTCGGTCATTGCATGCATTGATTGAGCCAATAGCCCGAACAAGGAGACATCAATTATAGCACATTGCATTTCTTAACGGTAATTCTAAAACGTAACTGATAGAAAAACTGATAAGAGAGTGAATAGTAGAATACTTATCCAGCTTATGGATGCGCCTTCAGAGATTTGGTGTTCTGAATGGCTGTACAAATATTTTTCGATAACGTGCTCATCAGAAATTCGACTTCTGAATTCCGTAGAGCAGAGCGGAAGTGATGTAACTCCTTTGTTGCATTGTGCACGCGTCACCGTGATGCACATCTTTAAAGTCGCCTTGTGTCAAATCCTGAGTCGCTTTTGGCCATCACATGCATTGATTGAGTCAAAATTCAGAACGAATGGACGCCATTTTCTAACTTCTGCACTTCTCCTAGATGACCGTCACTCTCAATCGCCGGAAATACTCTATCGTCGGAAGTAACCGGCGCCACCGTAAGAGGCGTCTTGCTCTGGCCTCAGCTCAAGCGCCGTCTATCGTTAGCGTCAGGTAACTAACGTCAACCGAACCTCTTTCATTTATTATCCCAAGTAAGGATATTGGATTTTATCAGGATGACCGGAATCTCCCTTTTCAAATTGAAGCTAAGATCATTTTGGATGGAAACCATGAACTAGATATTGCTGCGGCGCAGGATACACATAAAGCTAACTATCCTTCAAACTAATGACGAAAAATTAGTGGAAGGCGGTACCTGGAGGATAGTGACGATAAAAGAATCCCTAAAAGGAGTTTCAGAGGAAAGGTCACCAGCGGGCAAGGTGTCTGTTATGGACTACTGTACCCCATGTGGGTAAAAGTAAATCTTTTTATTTTTCTCCTGAAATGCAAGTTAGATGGAGACCAAAGGTACCGCGATGGCGGTTAATTTAATAGAACATGCCAAGTGATGGTTAACCCTGATCAAAGGGGAAAATCCTTCGAAAATAGTCACTAACGCCATCAAAAAGGGCATCGCGCTTAGGCATCGGCTTAAGCGCAATCTGTCGATAGCGCCAGTCGACAAGCCACAACTGATTCTCTCCAATCGGTATCCCAGCTGAAGATATTAGAAGTCCCCGAAATCACCAGAATCTCCTTTCTTCAATCACTTACTGACATATGGTATTGGAAGCATAGTAGCATCAGGAGACTCCTCCAAAGATAATGCAGATGAAAGGTAACGAGAATTAGAAGTGTTACTCATAGAGCACTGCGTTCTATTCAGGTTATGAATCTGAATTCAGGTTAACCTCCACTGCTATGGTAAGTACATTGTCGGCAGTTAGTGGCGCTCCTGTCAGGGGCGTCGCGTTCAGCCCTTGGCATGAGAAGCATATAGCGGGAGCTTCGAATAACTCGCGACAATGGAAATCCTTTTATTCAATTTCACAACAAAGGGTACTAAAATTCACTAAAACGACCGGAATCTCCTTCCTGGAATCACACCTAAGATATCTTTGAATATGAACCACAAACTTGATATCGCTGCGGTGCAGAATACACATAGAATCAATTTTCGTTTGAACTAATGATAAACACTCACCGACAGGCGGTACTGGAAGGATAATAACAACAGAAGACTTTTTGGAAGGAGTTGCACAGGGAAGGTAACCAGCAGTCAAGGTGAATTTCTCGATAACCCAAGTTATTAACTCATAAAGGCCAAGTTAGGGTGGGGTTAGGGGATGGAGCATCCCTCGCTATTATCGCGAATTTACATGCCAGAGTAAGGACGCTTCTCCTCGACCCACCCTCTTCCTTCAGCTTCTATACATCCACCATCTACGTCTGCCAATAAAAGCTCTCGCCATAACGCATAATGGTTTAATTAAGAAGCTGACGCTCTCGAGTTCTAGACTGTTGCAAAAAATATCAATCCATCCCAGTATCTTAAATAATAGACTGGATCAGCCTCATGTCATAATGAAAGAATCCTGTTTGAAGATCTGAGGAATTTTTTGCATATTAGCAAGACAATTATATCATCAGAATGGCGTTTTCTTTGAGCTTGATGGAATTTTCCAATCAAACTTTTTAGGCTATGAATCATCAACAAAAAACAAGAGCAGTCAAATTTGTAGTTTGGGGAAAAACTATTCCCGACGAATAAAAAAAAAGAAAAAATTCAACTCTGAGAATAAACTTCATTTTCTTCCTTGAAGTCTTTCATTATATTGACTTAAGTCAAAACCTAATGTCTTTTTATTAGAATAAATGTAGAAAATTTTTCAGAACGTTCAGGTTTGAATGTGTATATAGACGATCATGAGGTTATGTTGCGGCCTTACAAATTTCACTCAGAAACATATGAAAATTCATGACAGTTTGAGAGCATTGCATATTATTTGGATCCGATTTTCGGATTTGATTGGAATCCACTGTGCTGAAAATCTGCGCACGTCAAAGAAATCTCAGTGCATAAGCATAATTCTGTTTTACTGTCAGTACATTACTAGTTAACCCATTATCCCGAATGATGGCGCTGGTTCCGGTCAGCTATTATGGAGCAGCTGACGTCTGAACGGAACGTGAGTTCTTCTATGGTTCTTTTGTCCTGCTCTCTTCATCGAGGTAATCATATCAATAAGTAGTGTGTAAAGTGTCAACTTCATGCAGCTGTAAAATAAATCAACTTTTTCATGACATAAAGAGGTAATTATTCTTTCTCTAATTCCCGGGATTATTTCAGTTGACAAATTTGCAATTGATAATTATCTCGATAGCAATGGTCAATGCATTCTGTTATAGCAGGAACGCAATTACTAATCACTAAGAATTTACAATTACGTGTAACCACACAACAAAGCTTGGCTCATTATTGTGAATTCAGCACACGATAATTATGAGCACAATTACCTTCACTCTGAACTTGATGAAAATCTAATTGGACGTTTGATTGTTTCAATGCTGTTCCTATTGTCAGCACCGAATGAAAGGGTAGGAATGGCACATATCAAAAATTGATTATAATTTATAGTAAATGAATTATTGTCTGGTCTGTGGAAGCAAAAGATGATTTCGAATTAGGAGCACCTATGTAGCCTTAGAATCCTATGGATGTTTGGACAAGAATGCCAAACTTGATCTCAGAAAAAGCCACAAGTGCGGGACACTAGAACAACAATTAAACTTCTTTACGCCAGCTGTCAAGAATTCTCTAGTGATATACCCTAGGTGACTTTGTCAAAAAACAGCGCCAGAGATGGACTCCCAGAAACTATCAACATAATTAGAAATGATAGCAAAACGATATTTGGATGCCACAGAAAAGTTGTGAGCTTTCAGTGATTCGGAACCCACCTCAAACTGTAGGTCCTCCTCACCCTTGAGTTGGTGGTAAGGTGTGCAAAAGAATAGAGAGAAGGTTATGTAGAGACTCGGAAGCCCGTAACAGGGCGAGAGTAAAAACAAATATACCACAACTTCTTTCCGTGGGAGTTGAAATCAGATCGGAAAACAAAGTTTGGAAATCCAAAACAGGGAAGTCTGTGTGGAATGATTGTAAGAAAGAAAAGGAGGTGAAGGGGGGATGCAAGAGAATGTGGAGAAAGTTTTGGGGAGGAGTTAGAGGCAGAAGAATATATAAAAGTTAATAGAAGCAGAGGACTGGAAGAAGAAGAATGAGGGAGTACTACAATGTGATTATTGCATTAAATTGAAATTACCTTTTACAAAAGCAGCTAGTTATAGGAGAGAAAACAACCCTTAATGAATGATGCTACAGATGAAGTTAATCGATCGAACCATCCTTCATGAAATCCTGGAAGGGAGACGTACAGTAGACACCGACCTTGTGAAACGCGGTGAAATGTGAAATGGATTTAATTAATCTCTGCCTAATTGTGCCAGACACGCGAGAAGTGTGGGGCTGGAAGAGCCCGAATTTCCGGCAACGTATTAATTTATGACGCTAAATTATGCAGGCCTCCAGCACGTGAATCTTCCTCAAAGCTCTCGTGCCCTCAACCTTCTACCCGCAACTTAATTGTAATAGCTTTATCGAAATCGTCTCCTCCTTCTTTCAAAATACAATGTTTGTGCTAAATACACTAAAATCATGTTTGTTTGTGCATGTTTTTCAACCCGGTTTCTGATCAACAGCCGCAGACTAAGTCAAATACTTGATATTTTCATTTATAGATAGGGAATAATAATTATTTTAGCCATATAATAATTTTGCATCTCGGCTCACCCTGGTTATGCAGACCCCTCATGAAAGTTGTATTAGACACTTACCTGAAACAGAAGAATTATTATTCAACGTAACATATTTTTGAAACAGAACTCGAGACAGTTAAGTTTAAGGTCTAACCATACAAGAAGAGGTCACGAGATGCAGGTCGCCCATTCGACTAAGGCTCAACAGTGTAAAACTACATGAAAATGAATTAGATGTGTATTTTTTCTTTTGATTCAATGGACCCTGGTTCCCGGGGTATCAAGTTTTCAATCTCTGACCTTGATCACTTGGCTCAAGTCCCAGTTCTGGGATGAGCAGTGGCGCATGTCATGGACCCGGACTTGAGCCAAGCGCTCAAGATCAAATATTCAAACCTTAATATCTCGGGAAATGAGGCCTATCGAATCAAAAGAAAAAATACGTATCTAGAGGATTCTGATCCAGTTCCATCCTGTAGAGCTCCAATCTATTCCGCGCCTTGCATCTTACGAATTTTCTTTGTTAGTGAAGCGACTAAAATCTAGATTTCCTCTTAGTTTTTACAGAATTTCGACTCCGATCCGGAATAAAATATAGGATAATAGTTCTTTCGTGATATCTATATACTATGGAAGATGACGTTTCTTCATTCGACGCGAAAAGCTGTTAGCATAGGAATGGTACTGCTTCAGTTGAGTAGGCCATTGTCAGTTTGAGAGAGTGCCATTAGGTTTGAAGTACCGCACCGTCCCAGGAAAGAATACCGATATGGGATAGTCAAATTGAATTCTTGATGGTACAAATTCTCCTCTTATGCAATTCTTTCCTTACAATACGAATAATTTCAATCACCTAGAGTACAAATGTTTTGCCATTCTTTCCTTCATTGTTGTTTTATCGTAGAGTTTGTCCATACCGTTTTATTCTGGACTAAGACAGTTTGTAAGGAGCATTCAGCTAGTGAAAACTAGACTCGAAAGCTAAACATTTCAAGAGAAACAAAGCATCCACTGGGGTGCAAATCCGAGTGAAACCTCATTATCTGTTGCCTTGAGAAAATCTAGATTGCTGTTATTGATTCGGATTGCTTCAAAGGAACTCATTCTATTAGAGGATAGGCAAAGCTCGAGATCTAGAGAGAGCGGATAATGCTGAAAGCTGATTCGACTTCAAAGAATTGGTTACACGAAACGCTTTGCCGTCTCGAATTCCTCGTCACTACAAGAGACTCTGGTGTAACATCCTCTTAGGAGTAACCAACCCCCTAAGACCCACCTAGATCTGCGGGGCTAATCCTTCGACAAAGGGCAATCGAGTATCGATCGCCTATATTCTCTTTGAGGCAGTTCTATCTCAATGTAGCACGCCCCAAGGACGGTAAGAGCTCAAGTTTACCCACATCGATGGACGAATCGTCCAGTTTTATACAGGTGTGTAAACCCACTTAAGTGCCCTTGGAACGTCCACCTGCGACCGCTGAGAATGCTTATCGCCTCGTAGATCTCTTGGAAAATCGAACTCGTAAAAGGTAATTCCTACAGCTTTCTGGTGGATCCGTATGAATGCTTTCAACTTGCGTGGAAAGGATTTTCCAGGGTTTAAGGTCTAATCTTCTTCGAGTGGAAAATCTGATCTGGCAGTGTTCAGCTATTTATGTTTTGAATATGTAATAGGGTTGTTTCCCGATTTGAGATAGCGAATCGGAGGAAGAATTCTAGGATTGGGTTTTCAATCCTAAAATCACAATTTTATTCTAAGACTTTCATCATAGTTAACTTCATCAGTTCAAACAAAAGATTCAGTTCATGGTCCGCAAGTCAGAAGTCTACTTCACCGATTCATTTAACTTATCAAATCTTTGAAACAATTTCGAGTCATTGAGAGAAGATGGAAATTTTTCAGTTAAGAAATTTGTTTGTATCGATTTAGTGAAATGAACCTGGAATCTATGTTTAGCCAACAAGTATATTACTTTAGAAGAGGGATCGAGAGGAGCAATAGCCGAAAATGGGTAGTATAGTTTATAAACCGCCTTTGACTTCGTGACATTGAGGATTTGGATAAGAGATTGGGAATTTTTTTATGGGAGGATAAAAATTGTCGAAGGAACTGAAAATGTTCCAGAGTGAAATAGAAAGAATAGATAAAGTGTTTCCTGGAATGAGGATCTCGGGATATATTTCGATTTATTTTATACTCTCAAGAGTTATACGGATCTATTTGAAATTTATTTGGAACAAGCCGTGCCCCGTGGCGGTGGCTTCGCCGCCGCGGAGAGAGAAACAGATGACAGTGGCGCCATCTGTTGAAAAATTGGTCGTACCAACTCAGAAATCTTCGTGTGCTCATGCGCAACAATTTTTCTAAAGATCTTTCACATGATCAAATGCATAGTTTACGATTTCATAAAGGACATGCAGATAAACATTAATTTA
>WSXT02193592.1:0-19460 GCA_011762715.2 Neuroterus valhalla
GCTGATACTTGCGAGCGAAGCGAGCTGCGCGCGAAGCGCGCGATGAGAATGTGCCCGCGAAGCGGGCAGATTTTTTGCATAAAAATCGTACTTGTCGGTTAAAAATTCAACTGTTCTGTTCTAAATTATTCTTTCTCGGGGAAAGATGAACTATTCTGTTAAAATTTGTTTTTTAGTCATAGACATTGAAAAATTGGAGAAGAATTGGTTCATTTTGTTGCAAATTAGGTTTCTTTTTAATAAATACGTTTTTTATTTAAAAATACTAGTATTTTGTAAAAAATTAATCTGTTCTAGACAAGGATCAAACTATTTGGTTGGAAATTAGGTTTCTCGCATCAGAAAAATCCTATTTCTCAATTAAAAATGCAACCCTCCTTTAACCGATTAATTTGTCTGGTCAAGAATTAAAATATTTTTTTGGGAATTTGTATTATTGGCTTGGAAATTGGATAATTTGGTAGAAAATTGAATCATTGGGATGAAACTTAAGTTTCTCGTAAGAAATTTCTGTATTTTCAACAATCAAAAATGCAACTGTTGTATTGAAAATTAATTCGTTTTGGTTGCCAATCAATCTTTTTTTTTGAATTCATCTTTCTAGCTTGAAAATCAAACAATTTGGTGAGAAATTAAAATATTTGGTCAGACAATAAGTTTGTTGTTTCTAGAGATCGAAAATGCAACTTTCTTGTTAAAAATTTATTCTTTCTTGGTCAAAGATACATAATTATCTTAAAAATTATTCTGTGTCTCTTTAAATTTGAAGAATTTATAAAAAACTAGTTTGTTCTGATCGAGGAATAAATACTTTGGAAAAAATTCTTACTTTTTGCACCAAAATTGTGCCATTTGGTACAAAATTGATTTATTTGCTTCAAACTAAGGTTCCTTGCAGAAAAATTCTATATCTTAATCACAAATGCAAGTATTTTGTCAAAAATTAATTTGTTCTGGTCGAGAATCCAACTATTTTTTTTTTGGGCTTGAAAATAGGCCACTTTGGCACAAAATCGAATTATCTGATTGAAAATTAATTTTCTTGTAGAATATTCGTATTTTTGAATTATAAATGCAACTGCTCTGTCAAAATCGTATTCTTTATATCAAAAATGAAACTTTTTTGTTGAAAATTAATTCGTTTTGGTCGAGAAATAAATTATTTCGTTGAAAATTGGTCTTTCTGTTTTCAAAAGCTCTACCATTTTGTGAAAGAATCAATTTTTTCTGGACAAGGATTGAACTATTGTATTGAAAATTTGCAATTTTGTATGAAAATTGTACCATTTGGTCCAGAATTGATTTATTCGGTTGCAACTTAGGTTCCTTGCAGAAAAAATTTATATCTTAATCACAAATGCAAGTATATTAAAAAAAAAATTGTTTTTTTCTGTTTGTTTAATTTTTGCTTTGTTCAATTTTTTTCGAGCTTGAAAATAGGACAATTTGGAACAAAATCGAATCATTTGGCTGAAAATTAAGTTTTTGTAGAATATTCGTATTTTTGAAATAAAAATTCAACTGTTCTCTCAAAAATTAATTCGTTCTGGCCGAGAATCAAACAATTTTTCCTAGTTCATCTTTTCAGCACAAAAATCAAACAATTTGGTGAAAAACCGAATTATTTCGTTTGACAATAAGTTTCTCGTTGAAAAAATTAGATAATTTGGTTGCATAAAAATGTTTCTTTTCGAAGAATCGTAGTTTTTACTCAAAAATTCAACTGTTTTGTGGTTACATATTTGATCTTGTTGCAAATACTTTTTTTGGTTTTAATTAATTTTTGAAACTCAAAATACAAAAATTGCCTGTTAGCTCGAAACCCTACATTTTTCAGCAAAAAAAAAAGTAACTTGCCTAATTGAAAATCAACTCTATTGTCGAAAATATATTTTTTATCCCCGTTGAAAACTTAATTTTTTTCAAAGCATTCGACTTTTAGCTTTTAAAAATACAGTTTTTTCGGGAATTCATTATTTCAAAAGTTGAGTTTGGCTTTTTGAACTATTACTATTTCTTCAATTACTTAATCGTTCAAAGTGATATATGAAACATCAGTATTTTAATGTTAATATTCTGACTGGTGGCGTCATCTCTTTTTGAACTTTTTAATTCCTGAGAAATTCAAATAAATTTTTTATCGACAGGCGGTACATCTTCCGGAAACAACCTTTAGTACCACCTGGCGGAGAAATTAGTAAGTGAAATCATATGTTTTCCTCGATTTGGCGGGAATGATAGTAGAAAAGTTTTCTTGACGTGTAATAAATGTTGGAAGAGTTTTTGGTGTTTATCGAGTGTTTTTACCATACAAAATCTTATATTAATTCGAAAAATAGCTACAAGTAAGATCTGCAGTAATAGCCAAGTGAAAATCAAATCCTTTCTCAGTATTGTGTTGTGAATTGTCCCTGTATCAAGTGAAAAACTATGTGCAGTGCAACACACTCGGCACGCAAAGAAAATACGTCAAGGAAAAGCCTCTTATAATTTACAAACAATCAACTTTATCTGGTAAGTTATTCAAGTTCAATAATCTGAAATTTTTTCTCTTACCTTCTTTAATAATATTGTTTGCGTCCTATATCCTTGCTGTTTTCGTTATTATTATTATTATTATCATTAATATTAGCAAAATATAATGATTGAATTTATTTTATTCAATGTTTTATTCTTTCCCTCAAGATATTAAATCATCAAAGTAACTAATTGTATTAGATTTTTTTATGAATAAATCCTACATAAAAATTGGTGTAACGATATTTCTCGGAATTGTTGCAATCATTGTTGAAACCCTGAGTCGTTCATCAGGTTTTTCATTTTCTGAAGTTCTTCTATATCTCCGATTTGAAATTTCAAAAACTTAATCCATGCAATTGATCTCTTCCTTCAAAAAAATCACAGAAAGGCGTAAAAATTTTATATGAATATTAGCTTTCTATGACTTTCAACAAAAGAAAATGGTATTCCAATACAAATATTCCTCCAGTCCGAACAATATTTGCAATTTTCAAACGGTTTAAGGTTATTTATGTAAACTTTTTTGTACAGGAAATGGGTTATTATAACCAAAGTCATTAAATTCAGAAGAATTTTTTCTATCCGAAACGATTTCCTCTTATGTTATGTTAGAGTTTCCTTGTCGAAAATTGATAGCATAAAAATAGATTCTAACATTTCAGAGACAATTTACAAATGTTTAACAACTTCAGATCGTGTTAATTGTTTTCGTCCAAAATTTGAATATTCATCAATTTCGAAGAACAATATTTATTTTGCGACAATCTTATATTACTTAGGTGTTTTATAAGAAAAATTAGTATTTTCAAACCAAAATCAATAAGATCATTATAATTTATTGTTTCTTTTTTTACAAAAATGCAACCAGTATTTCTGCGGAATCAATTAACTTTTTAACATCAAATCTCATTTACCCGTATTCAGAAATTTTATGTCCCGGCAGCATGCTATTATTTTATTTTCAATTTTTCTTTAATACTATTTCAATTTTGAATAAATATTGCTGATGTATAACGGTATTTATCCCTTTTCCATTTTTTGTTCTCGAATTTTTTTTAACTGAACACAGTTGTTTGTCCTCATGAATAATGCAGGAAGGAAAAATCAAAACAAAAACCAATTAATATTCGAACATGTGCATCTGTTTTCCACTGTAACTAATGTGGTAAATTCCCACTACACATCTATATTTCGGTTTAGAAGAAATTTCATCTTTGAACTTTAGGAACTAATATTTATAATGCAGAATTTTCCCATTTTTTTGTGGTTTTTGGAAGTATTGGATTTTTTAGTTTTTTTTTATGAAAAAAATACTGTTTGAGTGATGTTTGGCGTTTTTTTTCTAATTCTTGATGAATGTAAGAAATTCTTATAAATATGGTTTAAATAATTCGATTTTATTTTTATCAGCCTAATTTTGTGATACATATTTTATTTTCTACCCAAAATTTCCAGTTTTTCAAGCATTATATCTTGAAAGTTCCGAAAACAATTTCAATGTTTATTTAAACTATCAGTGTTCAATTTATAAATGATCATAATTCCTATTTATTTATCACAGCCTCTTCTGAGTTTTGCCCCTTTTTTTGTCTTTTTCACTTTCTCTCGTTTTTCGACTTGAATGCATACTGATTTATTAGAGTCCAATAGTAAAATCCAACTACTTTTGGTTGAGTATTTTCGGTTGAAAAGTCTACTATAATTTTCTAGTGAAGAATATCTTTTTTTGGTTGAAAATTGGATTTTCTTGTTGATAATTTGTGTTCGTGGGTTTAGAATTCAACTGTTCCAGCAGACGATTTGGTAGAAAACAAACTTTCTTGCTTGAGATTTCAACAGTTTTTGGAAAAATTCGTCTTTCGTGATTCACTTCAACTGTTTTTTATTTCAATTTGAAACTTTTTTTTCCTTAAAATATAAACTCTTCCATTTTTTGTTAATAAATAATCTTTTTCAGTTAAAAATCCAATTCCTGTGTTGGGGATTCAATTGTCTAGTAGAAAATTCATCTTTTTGGAATTATAACTTTAAAATTTGGATCAAGTTCTTCTTCCTTGTGGAAAAATATCTTTCCGGTAAAAGGTTGATTCCGTTTAAAATTTTTATATTTTCTGAGAAATTTTGACGCCAATCTGTCTTTTCAGAATGACGAATCATTTTTTGGTGGAAAATTCGACTATTTTGTTGATGCTTTATTTTTTCTGTTGAAAACAATCTTTTTAACTGGAAATTTAATTATTGCATTACTGGTTTGAAATTATTCTTACATATTCAGGAGAAAATTCAATAATTTTGTTAGAAAGTCCTTATTTTTTTATTAAAAATTCAACTTTTTGTAGAATTTGGTATTTTTGTACAAAATTTTCCATCTTCTCGGTTGTATAAAACCCTTTTGAAAAGAAACTTCAACTACTATGTCGATTTTGCTCCTCCCTTAATAATTAATTTGTTTGATTGAAAATATACCTGATTTGTTAACAGTTATCATTTTTTTTACTCCAACTTTCATTGTTCCGTCTTCGATTGAATAAGATTTTCTTCTATTTGCAAATTCGACCATTTATAAATGCTTTGCGGAAAATTAATCTTTTTGGTTCCATTGCATAGCAATTTGTATGAAATTTTTATATTTTCGACTGAATAATCCTTTTGATTGGAAAATTTAACTCTTGTTGAAAATTCTTCCTTTTTGTTGAAAATTAATATTTTGGTGTCGAACATTTTTTCATGAATTTGTCTTTTTGGGTTAAAAATTCATTTCTATGGTTACAAATTTGACTCTTCTTAATTTTTTTCCTGGTGGAAATAATTTTTCGAACCGAAATTTCTTTTTTTCATACTTGCGCAGAAAATGATTCTTTTCTAGTTGGGAATTTAACAATTTTGTTGGAAAGTCATCCCTTTTTTTTTGAAAACTCAACCCTTTTGCATGATTTGGTATCTTCGTTTGAAATTTTCTTCTTCTTGACTGAAAAGTCCTCTTTTGTAGGAAATTCCATAACTTGGTTGATTCAATTTCTTTCTTGAAGATTCATTTTTCCTGATTGATAATTTGAGTATTTTGTTGGAAATTTGAATACTTTCTCGAAAATTCATTGTTTTTTTTTTTGTTTGAAATATTTTGGCTAAAAATCCAATCACTCCATTTCTGCTCGGAAAAATTGGTTTCGGCTCCGAAATTCAACAGTCTGGTCAAACTTTTGGTTTTCCAAACCTGAAAGTTTTTTTTTATCGCAATTTAAACTACATGATTAAAATTTGGATTAGTTTGTTCCCCCCTTTGGTTAAAACGTTAACTATATATTTGAAATGTATTTCTTTATAATAAGAAATTAATCCTCTCGTTCCAAAACTTCATTTTTTTTTGTTAAATTTCACCTAGTTTCATGGTAATTTAATATTTTAACTGTAAATTCAGGGGATTGAAAGCATGCCAAAGTTTTAATTGCATAAATTCAAAATATTGACATTGAAACTTAGTTCTCTAAAAATGTAGTATACAAATTTAATCCCTACATTCTCGCTCCATTTCTAAAACAGGGAACTTCTTTCCATTCTGTAAATTTCCAATTTGAGTCTTTATCCCGTTGTTATTCTCATTTTTTCACATGCACTTAATTTCAAATAAACGGACGCACCTTAGTGCGGAGTCATAAGTGGGGGAACCTTCGATTACAAAATTTAGGAAAGCGGAATTGAATCAAACGGCGAAAACTCGAAAGTTAGTTGGATTTCATTTTAAATTGGTAAAATTTATGTTTCAGATCCTTTAATTCATTTCGTAAGCACATCCCAATATGGAAATAAGCTCATATGCAACTCAAAGAAAGCGGCTACGAAAGCATGGACCTCTAAAAACAGGGGTATCAGATGATTCCATATACACCTGTGATTTGCAACTTTACAAAGAGCCACCAGATGGTCAGATTCCCCTGATTGAATTTCAAGAATTAGGATTGGAACGATTGAAAGGTATGTTTTCCTCTCATTCAAACTAAAAATGAGTAATATCTACAAAAATTTTGCAGTATAGATTCTCAAGGTGTCTGCTTGACCAGAAAATCGGAAAAGCTGGGAAATGACACAGAAAAAAATTATCTCGCCGCGATTTTGCTTTCAAGTGTACTAGTGTATTAGGGCCACTTTAGAACAACAAATTCCTTTCGAAATTTAAATATTTACTTTGGGAAAAGAAGTTTCCGTGAAGAAATATAATTTTATTGGGATCTGGGTACTATTGGAATGGACTACAATTCTGAGTTTTGATTTTTACAACAAAATATTTTAATTTATAAAGCAAGGAAGATTTCTCAATAAAGAAAGGACGAAATTTTAACTAAATCGTCAAACTTCCAAGTAAAAGATATGATTTTAAGAACAACAAAATACGAAATTTTAACTAAATCGTGAAACTTCCAAGTAAAAGATATGATTTTAAGAACAACAAAATTGATTTTCAACATTATACATCAAACTTTAACAAAAAAACATTAACTTGAAACCAAACACTTCAATTCTCAACTAAAAAACATTAATGTCAACCAGAAAGGAAGTAATTGAATTTCCAGTTAGAAAAACAGATCAACAACTGCGAGAAAAACTGATTGAAAAAAAGATGAATTTGTGATCTAAACAGATTAATTATGAACCAAACAGTAGCGATTTCAACTAAAAAGGAAGATATCCCTACCAAAGCGGATGAAATGTCAAAAAAAAATCTTAACAAAAGAGGAATTATCAATAAAAAAATATTTTTTAGTAGAGAATACAAATCTCAATCACGTTAATTATATGATATTCAAGCCAATGTGTTGAATTGTCTACTAAACAATCGAATTTTTAACCAGGAAAGATGTAACTTTCTAACAAAATATTTGAATTTTCAACTAGTGACGATAACTGTTGGAATAAAGACTAATAAAAAAATAAATCTCACCAAACGAGAAAAAGTTACGAACAAAAAAAAGTCTATTTTTAACAAAATCGTTAAAGCCTTAACTGAATGAAAATAAAATTTCAACCAAAAAAGAGAAAAAAAAACGAAGTTTCAGGAAATGAGTTGAATATTTAACCAAAGGAGACTCAAGTTGGGAGGTGAAAAAGTCCAACTTTATTGTTCACTTTTGTCAAATAGATGCATTTTCCACCAAACGGTTGTATTTTCAATCCGGAAATATTGATAATCATCAAAAAAGCCAGTTTACAGACAAATCGTTGAACTTTCAAAAAAAAAAAAAAATCCTTCCGACCAAACATTTAAATTCTCAACCAAAGAGCCAAGTTAATAAAAAAAGAAAATTTCAGCAACGAAGAAAAGAAAGAACCGAATAATTATATTTCAACCCGTCAATATGAATTTCCAACTAAACAATCGAAATTTTAAGGATGGCATTTTAAGTAAGGAGTTGGACTTTTGATTTCAAAAAAATTTCAATTTATACCGAAAAAGAGAAATTAGAGTCGAATATTCAACGAAGGAAGACTTTTGAGTCAAAAAGAACCTAAAATTTAAACTGATTGTTCTCTTTTCATATGAAAGAGACGAAATTAATTATTAAACATTTCAACAAAGTTGCTGAGTCTTTACCAAAAAAAAAAGAAATTTTGACCAAGAGAGAAGAATTTTCGATTAAAAAAAACTAATTTCTCTCTAAATGAATAAATCTTCAACCATAAATAATGAACTTTTAGGAAAAAAGCTTATCTTGAACTAAGAGGTTAGATTTTTAACCTAAAAACGAGTTTTTATCTAATAGGATGACCTTTCAACTAAATTTTTTATTCAGTTTCCGAGCGAATAATAACACAAAATGAATTTCAGTTCCGAATAAGAAGACGGAAATAAAGACAACATCAGCACCATGTCATAATTCGTAACAATCTGAAAATTCCCTTATTAAAATTTGGAATATGGGAGATACTATATTTCTGAATTATGATATAAAATTTTGTAAATGAATAGGAACTGGAAATTTTGAAAATGAATTTAATTGTGACTTCGTGCAGGGGATAACTTAATGAATAATAATTTTGAGTCTGGGCGGGAAATATATTAATGAAATTTCAAAAAATCCTATCGAGAATTGAAATTTAGTCTAAAAACATAAAGATAACTTACAAAAACCCTGATCCAAGTCATTTTTCAGATTTTGAAACTCCTTTGTTCCAAATCAGAATTTATAAGAAATATCAATTATCCTTTTATTGCAAAATTAAAATTTACTGAAACTTTCCTCTTACAAATATAAGAAAAAATAGTTTCTATATGTATGAATTCTAATAGAAAGTGTTGGAAATAAATATAATTTTGACTAGTAATTCCTATGACCAAAAATGATCTGTTATTCCAACTCAGAATTAAAATTATTTTCTAGAATTCCCTGCTTCAAATCAGAAATCTTGAAGATTCCTAAGTGCGTTCATAAATTTATCAACATTTTTGGAAATCGTTTGAAATCATCCAAATCTTTTGAACTCTTTGAAATGGACCTAACGAGAACCGGAAAATGAACAGAAATTTGAAATTATCCGCCAAGTAGATACCCTGATTCAAAATTATACATTTAATTATACTTTTACTTTCTATTTTGATTATACTCTAATTTAACTTTAATTTATTTATACTTTAAATTATTTTTTGAATAATTATACTTCTCGTACGAAACCTTTTTGAATGATTGATTTTAGTTCTGCAGACAGTTGATTCGATTTCCGTACAAGATAATAAAACACTCGAGGATTTCAAAAATAATCTCGAGACTGCACTGAGGAAAGAGCATAGCGACTACGCAAAATTGTTACAAAGCCCAGGAAATTTTTGCTCAATTGCAGCAAGGAGGCGGGACCACATTTCTCATTTCATTCTCAGACTTGCCTATTGTCAAACTGAGGATTTGAAAAATTGGTTCATTGCCAAAGAGGTAGAATTTTTCAAGTTAAGGTTTACCTCTTTAGCTCCGGGTAGCATCAAACAAATTTTAGCTACGAACGATTTCGACTTTTCTCAAGTAAGTAATGATTTATCTACGGAGGCAGAATCTAAATTTTAACAATACATCTCTTTTGTTAATTTTCCTTTATTTTTTTACAAAAGGTTTCAGATGAAGAGAAAGACGAATTAAGAGGCAAACTTTATTCCATGAAGGAAATTGATTATAGCACAGATTTCTACAAGTTACCTTTTGAAAATGTAACTGACTTGGTTAAGGATAGAAAAGTTTTTATCAGGAATGGTAGTGCCTACGTGCCTCATAATGACCTGATTTCTGTGATCGTTATCATTTACAAAGAACATTTAACAAAAATGATGGATGTGAGTCTTTTCAATTGCTTTTCTAATGTGAAACATCTATACGTGCGTGGTGAACTGGCAAAGCGGTGACCGGTAATCCTTTGTTGTTAGTCATTTGCAACCCAAAAGAGGGAATTTAAAAAAAAGTTGAACTTTTAGCCAAATAATTGAATCTTCAAGCCGTCAAGATCATTTTCAACCAAGTAATATGAGAATTTTCAACCAAAAAGGACTACTTGTTAACAAAACAGTTAAGTTTTCGACTAAAAAAGACGAATCTACTGAAATAGTTGAATTTTCACCAAAAATAGTTGAATTCCTTAGCCAAAAAGACAAATTTTCTCCAATAATCTCAGTTACAACAAAGAAATATTACTTTTCTACCATGAAAGATTGATTTTCGAACCAGAAGGGCGAATTTTTCATTCCCCACCAAATAATATGGATTTCACAAAGTTTCACATTTTTTAAACAAAGAAATTCAACTTCCAAAACAGAAAAATTGCATTTTTAACCGACCAGTTGAATTTTTGATCTGCAAAGATGAATTTTCAACCATGGAGATCCATTTTCTACCAATGAGCGTTTTCCAACAAATACGTAAGACGAAATTGTTGAATTTCAACTGGAAAACATAAGTTTTCAATCAGAAATATAACTTAATCCAGTTCGAAAATTATTTTTCAAGAAAAAAAATCAAACGTATTTTCACCTAGTTCAATTCAATCAAAAATAGGAAAGTTCCATCCTACCTGAGAAAAATTAATTCTTAACCCAAGAAAAAAAATAGTGACATTCTCATTCAAAACACAATAATGTTCATCCAAACAGTTGCGTTCTAAATCTTAACTTCTTTGGTAGGAAATAAGTTACACTAGTCGACAATATAACATCAATGTTCTTCATTACTTCAGAATTCTGAAGAGAAATATAAAAACCTAAATAAAACTTGCCAAGCTTTAAATCTTCGATAAATTCTTATTTCTATTAAATAGTTTTCCGGGTTCTCGCAAGAAAAATATTTTTAAAACGCTGTTGCAAAATATAATTTGAGGAATCTGCTTCATATTGTAGTTTATTTCGATGAATATTCTCAACATGCTTTTTCGAAATTATAAATTACTGTTCTCTTGTTTTATATTTGTATATTATTTGTCAATGCAATGTTCAAGGAACCTTGATAAAACTGACTATTCCTTTACAGATCGCAAAAGAGTATTTAGAAAATATGTCTTCGGACGACAGACTCACAAGTTTTCTAAAAAGCCTTCCTCAATCTTTTTCTGGAATGACAAAGGCCGTCTGGTCCACAGAAACAACACCTATCGCGATGTTAGACGACGTAAGTTTTTAAAACCGTAGAGTTTACCTCTTTTCTTCTTTATTTGTTTATACTCCTCCCTTTTACGGGTTTAAGAGTCTACATTACGATCACATATACACACGCAATATACATATACAAACCTTATTTACTACCTTATCAACTATTTATTACAATATAGTCTTGGAATTATTACCTTGCCATGCGCTTCCATTTCCTCTTACATCAATCTAAGGATTTTAGTTCTTTTCCGCAGCACTACTTTCGTTTTTGCCTTTTCAAGATGCAACTTTTTGCCTGTTATTTATTATTAGTCGTCCATTTACTCTTACACTTGCTCCACCCTTGCTCTCGCAGATTGGGTCAATAATCGCCATTCTCCAATCATTCGGAACTTCGCTGTTAACAGCACACATTCCTAAATTCACACAGCCACACAAACAAATATCAGGCACCGAACTTATCCATTACAGAGGTAATACCATCTACACCAGCAGTCCTACCATTCTTCATTTTACAGCTTTGAAAACAATTTCTCACGCAGTCTTTAACTTTGTACGAATCCCATACCATTTCACCATTAGCATTCTTAATTCCGACTACCTCAGTGCTAGTATTTCCTTCCCTAGTCTTCTTAACCTATTTCAAAAATAGTTGCTTATTTCCTTCAAAATCATTTTTCATTTTCGTATCTGCTTCCTTCTACTAGTATATTTGCTTTCCTCTTTTTATCCTTATTATCATTTATTACCTTAGTCCTTTCCTTATCGCTAAGATATCTAATATTCAAAATTCGCGAGTACGAAAAAATGTTTTGAAAAAATGAATGCGTGTTTAGGAGATCGATAGAGACACGTGGTTCTTATCGAGACACGTCACCTCAGGCCTCTCCTCTTTCGATCATCAGTACTATCAGCCCTGCCTTTTATGGCTCCGGCCACCCTCCACCTGTTCGAACATTGTTGCAAATCATTCACCCCTCTTCTCTCATTTACTTGTTCTCTACTATTATTTTGTTCGTTATCCTTGTTCCCCGCGACCATCCTCCTTTCTTTCCCTCTTATCGAAAATTCCACGCCTCCTAGCATACCTTTGAAACACTATTCCAGCATCCCGCTCTCCATACCCTTCCTACCTCCTCCTTCCCTGTTTACCACTCCCAATTATCTCCCCTCTCCACTGCTTGCTTGACCTCTTCCATCTACCTTTTCTTCAACCTCTGTCTTTTCTCACTTAAAATCAACATACGGATTTTTGAGTATCATACGGATTTTTTCCAAAGTCATTCCAAAAAACATGAAAAAGATGAAAATATAGCGTGCTCTTTCTCTCGCTCACGCCACTCGCCGCTTCACTTCTCCTTCAATTATTTTCTTTTTACGTTGGAACAATTAATTTTCTTGAAGATGGCGCGATTGATGCTTTTTTTCATCTTGTCATGTTTTGAACTTGGGCATGTAAGTATTGCGCTTGCCTGGCGGAGCGGTCCTCATTCGCCGCCGTTTGGCGCGTAATTGAAAACGTGCAAAATTAACTATTAATGGAGATAACATAGATAATTATTATAATTCGCACATTAATGTCAGAAATGACCTTTTTTGTAATTAAGATTATAGATGAAATAATGATACGCATAATTCATGAATAATAGAAAGATTCACCTTTATATTCCGCAGAAATGATCCTTTATTAACCAAATGTACGAATTATCATTATTCTGTTTCCAATCTTAATTACAAATTACGTCCTTCCTGACATATGCGATGTTTTTGTGATTCTACAAACTTGTAATCATAATAAATATTCATCTTGGATATAAAATATAATATAAAGATTTAAAAAGAAAAAGGCTACTTATACCGAATGTTTTATATAGTTTTTTATTTTGTGGAGAGAAGAGATAAGTTTATAAAATTCATGAGCATCACTGTATAGACCATGAAAAAAGGCGTTTTCGTTTGTGGATCCAAAATTTTTCACCGCTTTCTCGAAGTAGGGAGTTTTTCAAACAAATCATCGTAATCTGACACTAAATTGTCGAACTACCTTAGGCGGAACAATTCAAAACATCTCTTCCTCCTATTTAATTCACCTTTCCTTTATTTCTAATACTCTTATTCATTCTGTTTCTACTTTTCCTGCGTCTATCGTTCCACCAATATCTCCTGCTCCCCACACCAGTTCCTTTCGTTCTCACTTCCACCCTGACCTTATGAATTAATCATTTTAATTTTTCTAGCAGGTTATTTTTTCCTTTTCTTGACTTTTCTTTCCCTAACCTGATCATTTTTTCTATCCTTCTCCTCCTTCCCTCCGCCCTCTCCCTGTGCGATAACACCTCACTTTCTCCGACCACGTTCTTAACTTGGAAATCCCCTCTACCGAATTTTCAGACTGCTTGATTCAACTCCACACTTTCCACAAATTCATCAACCACTTCACTGACCATTATCTCACTAACCATTATTTCATTTCAGCTATCGAAAATTTCTTACCCACTCTGCATGAGGACGCTTCACGAAGCTTTGAGAAGAGATCACCATCTAAAACATGGTGGTCGTCAGCAATATGGTCTATTTTTGAAAGGAATTGGAGTCAGTTTAGAAGATGCAATGGTCTTCTGGAAACAGGAATTCGTTCAGAAAATGGACGAGGATAAATTCAATAAACAATACCGTTACAATATTAGACACAACTATGGTAAAGAGGGCAAACAGACGAATTACACGCCTTACGGATGCACTAAAATTATCACCGAAATGGTTGGTGCTGGAGAATTTCACGGGTGTCCTTATAAACAAATGTCGAAAGATATACTGAAGTCGAAATTGATATCCTACGGAATGCGCGCTGAAAGTAAGAGTCGTATTCTTCTGAGTCTATTGTTGTAAAATGCAATGTGCTCTTGGATATTCTTGTTCCTTATTGGGAAACAGAAATACTTCTCAGAAATATAATCCAGTCAGATGAAATCTTGAACTCCCGCATCGAGAAAAAGGTTTAACTCCTTATACCTTCTTTTTTTTGGGTTACAAAAGAATTCATAGGACAATATTAGCCTTATTTTTATCCTTAATTCAATAGTAGTGTGAATTATTGTATAAATAAATTTATAGACACTTTTCTTTAAATAATTTACTTGAACTTCTGATAATAGAGACTTTCAGTCAACTTATACTTCGAGCTATTTTCGACACGAATCCTCTGGTACCATGCAAATTGTTTTATTACTTATTCAGTTTATTTTATTTATATCATAATGAATCTTTTAATGAAGATTATATAGGCATGAAAATAATTCTCATAATACCAATTAGTTTATGTCGGAACTATCTTAAAGTCTAGGTAGAACAAAAGACCTGATTATTGGAAGAAGAAAAAGTCAATTATGTAAAAATGCAAGATTACATCAGATTGAATTAAATTTTTTCAGGGAATTCCTGTTGTATTTTTAAAAAGGAACAAGAAATTAGTTTAAAATTAAACATTTGTTTTTGCACTCCCTTCTTTTATGCTCCTTTAGGTAAGGTTGCTTTTTTGCTACTCTTTTCAATATAAGGCTAATTTTTTCGGTGAATGATATGAAAAATTGATCAAACTAACGTATTCCAGTTTTTAGAAGTTTCAAAATAAAAGGAGCGTATGCTTAATGGAAAAGAAGGGAGAAGTCAACCGAAATAGAAGTTCAATTTTTTTTATCTTTTCCGAGCGCTAATCGCGCCCGTTCATGCTTGACATACGAGATTCCGCCAGTTACTGCCGTCGGTGTTTGAAGATTTATAATTTCATTTGGAAATTTATCTCTTTGATTGGAAACTCTTCTTTTATTTGTTAAGAATTAATTTTTCTGATGAAGAATAAGAATTTTATCTTCGGGTGAAAATTTACCCTCTCCGAATTGAAAATACAATTATTTAGTAGCCAATTCATGTATTTTGTTGAAAATTACTCTTTTTTGGTAAAAAATTAATTTTCGTCGCATGAAGTCTGTTTTATCGGCTCTAATATGAACAATTTGAATCAGAATTTTTCTCTTTCTTGACCGAAATTCGTTACTGGCATGAAAATTCAGCTCTTCTGTCTAATTTTTGTTCAATATTATTTATTCAAAATAAAGATCTTATATTGAAGAAAGATAAAATATTTGGTTGGAAATAAATCTATTAAGAAGAAATACTATTAACGGTAGGAGATTCAATTATTTTGGTAACAGATTCAAGTCATTTTCCAAATATTGAATTATTTTTGTGTAAATTAGATAATTTTGTGGAAAATGAGCTTTCTGAAGAGAAGCATATTTCTGGTGGATATATCATCTGTTTTGTTGGTTCTCAGTCTTTTGGGTTTAAAATTGACAATTTTGTCAAAAATTCATATACCATGTAGAAAATTTGATTATTTTGATGCAAATTCGTTGTTTAAATGATTAAACGTTAGTTTTTTCATCTCAAAATTCAACCATATATTCCATTTTTGGTTAAAAATGTACCCTTCATAAGTTGAAAATTGAACTATGTAGTAGCAAATTCATCTTTACGGGTAGGAATCAATCTTCTTGGTTGGAAATTAATTTTTTCGATAATGAATTTAACTATTCCGTGGAAAATTATTTTTTGGTGTCTGTAACTTCAACAATTTGGTTGACATTCTTTTCATTTCCTGAATGAAACATTCTTCTGGGTTATAAGCTTCAAATGACTTGTCAAATTTTGCTTTCCTTGGTTGAATTGAACTATTTTTAATTCGGAAGTCAAATCTTTATTTAACAAAAATTCCATCAATTGATTAAAGGTTGCACAATTCCACATTCCGAACCTTTAGCTCAGAGTATTTTCACACGTCTTTTTTTTTTCGAAAAGCTCATTTTTGAGGATGCTTTTTTTAGCTCTTCTTTGTTTGTTTGATGATTTATCATTTTAGTAGAGAACTGATTTTTCACCATTGAAAGTACATCTATTTAGTTAGAAAATAAATATCTGTTGGGTCATTAATGTTATTCTTCGATTGACAATTTGGCTATTTTATTGAAAATTCTACATTTTTGTAAGAAGGCAATCTTTTTCAGTTGCAAGTTCAACTGTTTTGTTGAAAATGTATATTTTTGGTGGAAAATGAAAATATTTTGGGAGAAAATTTGGCTGCTTGGTCAAATAATAAACTATCCAATTCAAAATTCGACTATTTAGTAGAATCTAAACTTTTTTGTTCAAGAATCATATTTCTGATGGAGAAATGAATTATTTGGGTGGAAAATTTAACTGTTTGGTTAAATATCAGACCATTTTTTTTTAAGTTTAACTGTTTTTTAGAACATCAACTTTTTTATTGAAAAATGATATTTTTCGATTGGTAATATAACTGTTTTGTTAAAAATTCGTCCTTTTTACTGAAAATTAAAATATTCTAGCCTAAAATTCAACTACTTCACTAAAAATAGAACTACTTCGTTAGAGAATGATTTTGTTGTTGAAAATGTATCTTATATTTGGAGATGATTCTTCGTATTCGAATTTGAAAATTCAACTGCTTGGTTAAAAGCTGAATTTCTTCGTTGAGAATCAATTTTTATCGTTTGTGAAAGATTTATCATTTGGTTGAAAATTTGTGTTTTATTTGGCTATGAATCAATTTTCTTGGCTATAAATTGGACTATTAAATCAATTTTTGGTTAACACAGTTAGGACTATCTGAGATGAAAATACAATTATTTGGTAGTCAAGTCAATCATTTTATTAAAATTTATTCTTTTTTGGTAGAACATTATTCTCCTTTGTAGAAATTTCTTTCTCGGTTTAAAATTTGAACAATTTGGTTTGAATGTTCCTTTTTGTCAACTGAAAAATGGTGCTGCATGGAAACTTCAGCTTTTCTTTAATTTTGCATGTTTTTGTAAATTGAACCAAACATGGAATGGAGATTTAGGATTTAGGATTTTGGTTTTCATTTAGGATCAAAATCTCTTTTCTTGGTTGAGAAAAATTGATTATTTGGTTCAGAATTGACTCGTGTGTTGGAGAATATTATTTGCGGTAGAAAATGAAATAACATGGTAAAAATTTCAAGTATTTGGTTATATGTCAAACTATTGATTTGAGAATTAAATTATTTTGGTGAAAATGAGCTTCCTGAGCGTTCATTCTTCTTTGTTGAAAATTTATCTTTTAGATTGATGATTCAAGAATTTTGTTGAATATTTGTCTTTTGTCGCTTGAACATTAGTTTTTCTGATAGAAAATTAGTTTTCTTGGTTTGAACATCAAGAATTCGGTCGACATTGTTCTTTTTTCCTGTCCTAAACATTTTTCTGAGTTGAAAATTCAACTCTTATGTTGAATTTCGCTTTTTTGTTTAATTCAAACATCTTGGATTTTAAATTAAAATTTTTTTTGGCAAAAATTCATATGATTGGTTGAAAATGGAAGTACTTCTTAAAAATTATGGAAAAATTGTTTCCTCATACGTCCTTTTTTCAATTGGAAATATTTTGACACGTCTTTTTGATCTGAAAAGCTTATGTTCGAGGATACTTCTTCTAGTTTCACTGAGCGCTTCGAAGCCTGATTTATATATGATTGAAAAATCTTGAATGCATTGTTAAATCCATTATTCAAATTGCAGATGTAAATGAGATCGCAGATCTAGCAGCTGGTGGCCACTATAACTTAGCCTGCCAGAAATATTTCGAGGTCGCTCACAAACGTCCACCAGGAAAACCGCTTCTTCATCCCAACGCCTATTTTGCCGAAAGTCGAGAAATCCTCACCAAAGATATAAAAAGTGAACCTAATGACAAAGAAGTAGACAAAATGTCGCAGAGCGTTAAAGTGAAAACAGAAAATGTCTCTGTGAAAGAATCTCCGAAGCCAAAAAAAGTTAAGAAAGAAGTGAAGGATGAATTTGCTGTTGAAGATATGAACGAGGATGAACTTATGGAAATGTTAGAGACGTACAAGTCATAAAAAAAACCTTTCTCAATATAAGTGTACAGGATCGTGGAGTATTTTTGATAAGTTACTTTTATGCAATCGAGTTGCGCGGAGTGCTTCGACTAAATTATAAATTTAGGATCTGGGGTGAATAAAAGCGGGTAAGGTACTAGAAGCTGCTTTGTAATATCGAATTAAAATTTATTTTAAAAAAAAGTGAATCTGAACAAAGTGTTTATTATTTCTTCTAGTTGACTTCATCTAAAAAATTTCGAAACCTCCTAAAACCCCCTGAATCCCATAGATATCGCACATCTTACAATCATTTGAAATGAACATAATCCCATCAAATATTTGTGTTAATCTCCGGGTGTCGACTTGACCGAAAAAATGCGAAAAATGACAGCTTCCTTTTTATGATTCGGAAAGAGATCTTATCACTGGATTTGAAGAATGTAACTTTCCTTCACTCTGACTCTCAAGATATTTAAATACATCTATTGTCACGTCCACGTGACTTTTATTATTCTTAGTCATAAGTATTTTTAATCCTTTATATCTCATAAATATTGTCACTACAATTTTAATACTTCGTGTTATGATTTTTATAATATAAAGACTAAAAGTTAACTTGTACCTGTATATAATTGTAAGAGTGACCCGCTGTTGGATTTGACAAGCGACAGCGTAAACACCTAGCGATCCTTCCACCCTATACGCTACACCGACGCCCCCTCTCACTCTAAGGGTCTACAATTTACGACCAGGCAAAGCTCGAAATAGTCTACATGGTTCCAATAGGCAAGCTCTGGAGGATGCATGTACTAGCGATGGGCAAACAGCTGCCATGGTTTTAGATAAAAACAGCACATCTAGGACCCAGAGGCAGAGTCGATAAACGCCGGAGCTCTTTAAACGTCGCTAGCTATCATCTTATCCCTTCCCAAGTCGAAAGTCAGTGTTCAACCAGTTTTCTGAAATCTCAACCCTTTGAGTGAGTGAGTCCTCTCCATTTGGATTACAAAACTGATTTGGATTACCCTCAAGTCATCAAAAAATTGCATCATCTGGTAAGTTTGTTGCCTCATTAATTTATTTGAACATTTATTCAAAAGGTCAAAGAATCAACAGTTTCCTCTCTTTAAAGGTAACCCTTAGAAGGGAGACCGGAATCAAAGACGATTGCTGTCCTGTCAAATCTAACCCTGATCACCCAATTTATGTACGGAAATTCTTATTTATTAATAAAATTGTCATAATAGAAGTGAATGTCTCATTTACTCATTTGGCTTGTCCTCGTCCCAACTTAATAAATCGAGGCACACTTTTTTATTATTATTTATCAGCATTTGGAACTCGAAAGTTCATTGCCTCATCTACCCGAGACCGCCACGCGTCCCTA
>WSXT02193603.1:0-19458 GCA_011762715.2 Neuroterus valhalla
GAAAACGTCTCTTTTTCTTATGGGAAATACGTGTTAAACTTCACGGGGCTTGCGGCACCTCTAAATATTTTTTTTTTGTAAACAAAAAATATGCATTTTTTTTTGTGGATTCGAACCAATTTCCGGGCGTTTTGCATGAAAATTCGAAAAAAAATTTTTTGGACCACCCTAATACACAGTTATACAGAGTTAAAAATATTACAAAATTTTTGCAATATTCTACTTCTATGAAGATTATTTATTGAATTTTTTATTATTTTTGATGGAAATTTTTCCAAAATTGATTTTACTTAAGGCTCTACTGGCCTTAAGGAACACATTCTCATTGAAATACTCGCCTCCGATCTTTACATTTCGCATAGTTTGGCTCGCAAATTGAATTTTTCAATGTTTAAAACACATTGTCACGATTGAAATAGGAGATATACGTGTTTTTCAAAAAAAGTTCATATATAACTTGAATAATGATTGAAAAAGAAAAGGGCTCGAAATTTGAAAATTTCGAATCAAAAGCTCCTACAAAATATGATTTGGAATTTTTAAAATGTGAACAATTCATTTAGAAGTTCAAAAATAATGCAATGAGCATTTGGGCTTTCCAATTGAAATGAAATAATTGATCATTTGAGTCAAAGAGGAAAATTTTCGAATTGACTTTGAAGATGAACAATTTTTAGAAATTGTTTATCTAAAAACGTTCGAAATAAAAGAATTTTAGAGTTGAAGCTTGACGATTCAAACTATTCATTTTGAATCCAACAATTCTGACTCAAAAGTTTTTAGAATGAAATAATTTTTGCTAGAATATTCAATTTTCAGTTCAAAAATAGAAGAATGGTAATTCAAACTCTTATAAATGATTACTCTTTTTTACCTGAATTTGTGTCCTTTTTTTGGAAATTCGATTTTTTTATTTTTTATACTGTCCTTCATAAAAAAACAAAAATTACTTGTCCCATCAAGAATAATTGATGGGACATTCATAATAATTACCAAATAATTTTAATTCATACCTAATCTAAAAATCTTCATTGTTTGCACCATGTTAGTTCTTCAATATTTTTCCGTACTTACATAGTTCGACCGGAAGATGAAATTTTCTATTTTCATGATTTTTGTTTGCATTTTTAAATTGTTAATATTCTATAGCTCTGACAATTTTTTCACAAACGAAATTATTGAGACGAATTGTTGCACTCATCCAGTACTGTATGTAGAGAGTCGTACTTAGAGGTTTCTAGTCTTGAAGAATATGCTAGAAAAATTATCCCTAATGCTCTTACTTTTTGAATTTTTATCCAAATAGCTGGCTAACAAACTTGACTTTTATTTTCTGAGACAAGAAGAGTGTACTAAAGGCCGATCAGAAATATAAATTTTTCCAAAAGTTATCACACATACAGACATGCAAACAGGCAGACTGACAGACGGACGTTGTGAGAGTAAGGGCATTCCCATATTTTGAAAAAGACACTTCGTGCCATCTGTGTCATAGCCAGTATTACTCCATTTGGTAACCTTAAACTTTTTCGTGCATTGCTAGTGTCAGAGGCTGCTTGGTTGAAGTACTGTATTGTCGTTTAATTTTGGATACTTCAAAAAGTTTTGTTTAGTTCCTCGTTAATGCCTCGAAACTTTGAGGGGAAACACGTAAATGTTAAAGTAAGTATATATTTCTAATTTGTGGATGCCCCTCAATAAGTTCTCAGAGGAAAAGTTGAAATTCCAACTTGTTCTTCAGCTTGTAGTTAGGGTTGGGGCATCTTTGTAGTCAGGGTTGGAGAATATAAGTTTTTCCTTTCAACCAGGGAAGTAATTTTTTCGCAACTACTTTTCAATCCGTTAAAAATGAAATTGATTTGTTTTCCTCATTGAAATAATTTTTCATGAATGAAATTCAATAAATTGTGAAATTTGAATTTTTTTAAATAGAATGGTCTCCAATAAACAAAAATAATTTCAGTAAAATTATGGGAATGAAAGAATAACGAAGACACAATAGAATCTGACTGATTTTTCTACGTCAGAAGTATGTATTACTTAAAAAATAATATTTCCTGTTGTAATTTCAACTGTTTTACTAATAATTCGTTTCCTTTTTTTCGTTAATGATTGAGTTTCTTACTAAAAAAATTCTACTACTCTGTTGAAGCCTTCTTTGTAGAATATTGATCTTCTCAGTCATAGATGCAATTATTTGGTTGGAAAATATTTCGTTTTAACTCATGTTTCAACTATTTTGTTGAAATTTCGTTTCTTCTGGCGGAAACCACTATTTTCTGTTTGAAACTAGAAATTTTTCTTAGCATAAATATAATATGTATCATTGATCAATAAAAATTTAACTTGATTTATTTATAAATTCAACAGCCCTGTATTAATACTCTATTTTCGGGGTAAAATATTCATCACTTACGTTAAAAATGATCTTTCTCGTTACAAATTGACTGTTTTACTGATAATTAATTTTCTTTTTTTCCTTGATAATTAAGTTTTTTACATAAAAAATCCTACTATTCCGTTGAACCCTTCTTTGTAGAATATTGATCTTCTCAGTCATAGATGCAATTATTTGGTTGGAAAATATTTCGTTTTAACTCATGTTTCAAATATTTTGTTGAAGTTTTGTTTCTTCTGGGTGAAACACTATTTTCCATTTGAAACTAGAAATTCTTCTTAGCCTAAATATCAAATGTTTCATTTATAAATAAAGATTGAACTTGATTGTTTATAAAATTCAACAGCCCTGTTTTAATAATCTATTCTATGGGTAAAATATCCATCACTTACGTTAAAAAATGATCTTTTTCGTTATGAATTATCTGTTTTACTGATAATTAATTTTCTTTTTTTATATGATAATCAGGTTTCTTACTTAAAAATTCTACTATTTCGTTGAAATCTCATTCGCAGAAGATTTATCTTGTTAGTCACAAATGCAATTATTTGGTTGGAAAATATTTCGTTCTAATTCATGTTTCAACTATTTTGTCGAAATTTTGTTTCTTCTGGTAGGAAACACTATTTTCCGTTTGAAACTAGAAATTCTTCTTAGTTTAAATATCAAATGTTTCATTTATCAATAGAAATTTAACTTGATTTATCTATAAATTCAACAGCCCTGTTTTAATATTCTATTTTTTGGGTAAAATATTCATCACTTGCGTTAAAAAATGATCTTTCCGTAATGAATTAACTGTTTTACTGATAATTAATTTCCTTTTTTTCCTTGATAATTAGGTTTTTTAGATAAAAAATCCTACTATTCCGTTGAAGCCTTCTTTGTAGAATATTGATCTTCTCAGTCATAGATGCAATTATTTGGTTGGAAAATATTTCGTTTTAATTCATGTTTCAACTTTTTTGTTGAAATTTTGTTTCTTCTGGTGGAAAACCCTATTCTCCGTTTGAAACTAAAAATTCTTGTTAGTTTAAATATCAAATGTTTCATTTATCAAAAGAAATTTAACTTGATTGTTTATAAATTCAACAGCCCTGTTCTAATACTCTATTTTTTGGGTAAAATATTCGCCACTCACGTTGAAAAATGATGTTTTTCGTTTTAAATTAACTGTTCACTGATGATTAATCTTTTTTTTTCATATGATAATTAAGTTTCTTACTCAAAAAATTCTACTATTTCCTCGAAATCTCATTTGTAGGAGATTTGTCTCTTTAGTCATAAATGCAATTATTTGGTTAAAAATGATTTCGTTTTAGTAGATGTTCCAACTTTCTTGTTGAAAACTTGTCTCTGTTAGCAGGAAACAACTTTTTTTCTAAAAATCAAAATTCTCCCCAGATGGAATATTAACTGTTTACCTCTTTAATTAAGAATACCACTTTTTTGCTTGGACATTCAACAGCTACTCTCTTAATAGTTTTTTTCCTTGGTCCGAAATTCATCACTTACGTTAAAAGTTAATCTTTTTCATGATAAATTTCACTTTTTTTTTTTTGGGGGGCGGGGGTCATTTTTTCTTCTGTTAATAATAAAGTTTTCATTTGAAAGAGTTAAACTGTTTTATCAAAATCTTGTTTGCAGAATAATAATCTTTCTAGTAATAAATGCAATCATTTGGTTGAAAATGATTTCTTTCCAGTTGATGTTTCAACTATTTTGTTGAAACTTCATCTCTTTAGGTGGAGAACAACCCTCTTTCATTCGAAAATAAAACTTTCCGAGTTTAAATATCATCCGTCTCATTTTGCAATAAGAATTAAACTTGTTTGTTTGGAATTTACCAGCTATTTTGTTAAACATTTATTATTGAACTTTTTTGTTGCAATTTTGTTGTTTTTACCAATCGAGTCCCTTAGTTGAAAATTCAACTGTTTGGTTTGAATCTTTTTATGCAGAAAATGAATCTTTTTAGTCATAAATGCAACTTTTTGGTTAATAATTATTCCATTCAGTTGAGGATCCGACTATTCTGTTAAAAACTGCTCTTTATTTCCATATCAAAATTCTATTTAGTTCAAAAATCAACAAGTTTTTTTATAAGAATTCAAATGGTTCGTTTGGGAGTTGAAAAACTATTTATTTGAAAATAAATTCTTTTGGTCGAAAATTCACCATTTTGGGTAATAAATAATTTTTTTTATTATGAATTCAACTGTTTAGCTGATTCATTTTTTTTGGCAATCTTGAAAATTACGTTTATAATAAAAATAGTTGCTATATCAATATTTGTGAGTTTTCGAAGCAGAAGAAGAGCGGCGAAAAAGTGAAAGTAGGCATCGAGACGAAAAAAGTGGTACAACCTGAAGAAAAAGTGACGTGTTTGTAAAATAAGTACTTTGTTTCCTCTTTGTTTTATTTAAATTATCCCAATTAGGGCGTTCTAGATGGTTCCTTTTCTTAAGGATATTAAATTTTGATCAGGAGTAATTTTTTTCATTTGAATAAGGCAAAAACGCTTCTTATGCGATGTTAATTATGACACCTGGTCCACCAGGTGAGAGTGAGGAGAGGACAGGACAGGCCAGAGAAGAGAGTGTGTTGGATGCTGATGTTTCAGGTCCTGAGCAGTAGTCAACCGCGACTCGCGGTGTCCTATTCATTGGGCCTATAAGGAAATCGAAAATCCCATCAAAATTCAAGTTGCTCTTCACTGAAAACATACAAAATTTGAAAAAAAGTTTGAAACACTTACTTTTGATCTCAATTTTTAAAATCTGTTGATATTCAAACAAAACAAAAAAATAACTAGTGTGATTGGGCCCGTTATTCAAAAAAGACAAAAGCGTTTTTTTGATTGATATTATGTGTTATGTGAGAAATAGAAATTATCAGTTGTAGATTGATAATTTATCCTATGAGGTGTAAAGTTTTGTGTATCGAATTAGGAAAAATATATCATCAGCGGAGAAAGTTTGAAAGGTAAGCACTTTTGGGAAATTTTGAATTTTTATTGAAGGAACTGACGAATTAACTAACAAATTTTTTAATTTGAATCAATAATCAGAGTTTCTGAAATCAAGGTATTAACATTTTTCTTAAATTAACCAAATATTTTTATTCATTTTGTCAATTCGGATCAGTTCCTCTAGAATCGAATATGATTATGAGATAATATTTCAAGTAGGATTTTTGAACAGAAAATGAATTATGGGAATTCCATCGCAGTAGAATATTTATTGGAATTAATTTATTGATAACGATCTGTTGATTTTTTTGAAGTTCGAGAAGGCTAGTCCAACAACTTTTAAATTCTCATTTTTGTTCTTGACAAAAAAAAAATTCAAGTAGATAAAAATAAATAATTCGAATACAGATAAATAAACGCTAATAAATCCAATTAATTCGAAATGAATGCAAATAGATACCATCAAATACAAACAAATTTAAATGATTCTGAATGAATCCGAAAAAATCTAGATCAACTTAAATAATTCGGAATAAATCTAAATGAATCAGAATAAATCAAAATAAGTCGAGGTTAGTCGAAATATATCCAAATAGATTCAAACAAATACAAAAAATAACAAAATATCCGACTAAATGTAAATAAATCGGAACAAACCAAAATAAATCGAAATGAATTGAAATTAATCGTAGTGAATTGAATGAATTCGAATAAGTCCTAATAAGCTCAAACAAATTAATGCTAAATCTGGAAGAACTCGAATATATAAAAAAATAGGAAAAAGCTCAGAGAAAGAAATAAATAAAAAAAATTTAGATTAATTCAAAAATTTTGAATGAATATGAATGAATCCAATAAATTCAAATAAATCTAAATGAACCGGAATGAACCCAAATGAATTTAATCATATTTAGAAAAGACCAGATCTAATCAAATAAATTTACTGAAATCTGAATAAATTGCAATGAACCTGAATCAATCATAATAAACCCAAATAAATTCGAATGAACTGTAATTGAACTAAATTATCCTATCCAGATTTGAATAAATTAGAATAAATCGAAATCCATCCGAAATAAATCGAATTGAATCGAAATTGATCCTAATGGATACGAGAAATTCTGAATACATAAAGGAAACACAAATAAATAGAAATTATTCCAAATTATTCTAATCGAATCCGAATGAATCCACATGTAATCAACCAACACCAAATAACGACAAAAAATTCACTCAGATCTGAAAAAATTGCAATGAACCCGAAAAATCAGAATAAATGCAAATAAATCCAAGTGAATTCAAATAGATCCAAATAGGCCGATATAAATCAAGATTCATCATAACAAGTCTTGATAAATTTCACTGATTTGAATAATTTAGAAATGATTACAAATGAATAAAAAAAATTGAAATGAAATCGAATTAGCTCAAATTAGCTCAAATTTATCGTGATGAATACAGATAAATCTTAATGAACCTGCATGAATAAGAATGAATAAAAATATGTTCCGAGAAATCCAGTACCACTGAATGAGAAAACCCCCAAAGAAATACAGCTAGATTAAAATGAATCGAAATGAACATGAATCCCAGATAAGATAAATAATTTAAATTAATGGTAATAAATCCTGATAAATCCAAATTATTCAGATGAATAAAAATGAATCCAAAAAAATCCAGATAATACAAATTAAATCGAATTAAGTTTAACTCAACCTAAATCAATTAAAATGATTCCAAATGAATCCGAATAGATTCAAATAGATCGAAATAAATCAAGATTCATCATAATAAATCTTAACGAATTTCACTGAATTTATTAATTAGGAATGAATCCAGAAGAATAGAGAAAATAAAAATGAAATCAACAAATCTAGTATTATTGAATAAGTTCATCCGCATTCAAATAAATCAAAATGCTCCAAAATAATTTGAAATACTGAAAAGAAATCAGAACAAACACAAATAAATACAGCTGGATTCAGATGAATTGAAATGAACATGAATAAATTTGAATTATTCGCGATAAATCAGAAGAATCCCAAATAAATCAAAATTAATCGTAATACATTTGAATATATCCGAATTATTCGGAATAGATCCTAATAAATCCAAATTATTCCTAATGAATCCCAATACATCTATGTTATTCGGTATGAATCTAAACAAATTCAAAAAAATCAAATGAAATTAGGACAAATTCAGATGAATCCAGAAAAATCCAGATAATACTGATTCCAAAATGAAATGATTCCAAATGAATCCGAATAGATTTAAATAAATCAAAATTAATCGTAATAAATTTCGATAAATCCGAATTACTCGGAATGAATCCAATTAAATCCAAATAAATATAATCGATTTTGAATAAACTCAGATGAATAACACAAATAAATCCAGATAGATTCAGATAAATTCAGATAAACACGAATGTATTTGAATTAATCGAGATGATCAGAAAAATCCCAAATAAATCAAAATTTATGGTAAGAAATCCTAATAAATCCAAATTATTCCTAATGAATCCCAATAAATCTATATTATTCGGTATGAATACCGAATCAATTCAAATAAATCGAATGAATTCAGATGAATCAAAATAAATCCAGAAAAATCCAGATAATACCAATTGAATCCAAATAATTTTAGCTCAATTGAGTTCAATCCAAATGATTCCAAATGAATCCGAATAGATTTGAATAAATCCAAATTATTTTGATAAATTTCAATAAATCCGAATTATTCGGAATAAATCCAATTAAATTCAAATAAATCTAATCGATTTTGAATAAACTCAGATGAATAACACAAATAAATCCAGATAGATTCAGATAAATTGAAATCAACACGAATAAATTTGAGTTAATCAAGATAAATAAGGAAAATCCCAAATAAATGCAGATAAATAAAAATTAATCGTGATGAATTTCAATAAATCCAAATTATTCGTAATAAATCCAAATAAATTCAAATAAATCAAATCAAATTTGAATAAACTCAGATGAATAACACAAATAAATCCAGCTAGATTCAGATAAATTGAAATAAACATGAATAGTTTTGAATTAATCGAGATAAATCAGAAAAATCCCAAATAAATCAAAATTATTCGTCATAAATTTGAATAAATCCGGAATGTTCGGAATAAATCGGAATAAATTCAAAAAAATCAAACTGAATTTGAATGAAGTCAGATGAATGAAAACAAATCCAGATAATACCAAATATATCCAAATAAATTTAGCTCAACTGATATCAATCAAAATGATTCCAAAAAATTTTTCCTCTTCCAAGGAAAATAACATTTTCTGGGGAAGAAGTTTTTCTTCCCCTAATATACATTTTTGAATCGACGAGTTTTCTTGAAGATGCACAGGAAATGTTTCTGAAATAATTTCTGCTATTTTTATTGAGAAAAAAAAACAAAATTTACATTTGTATGATTGAAATTGAATTTATTCGAAAGTGACCCACACTTTTGCTTGAATTACTACACGGAAGATTGCCCTTGATATCCTCAATGTTAAGGTCTTCCTTTCTCCTTCGCAGACAGCATTGTCGAGAACGAACCACTTTTTATGAAGTTTTCCTTTTCATTGACGCATAGCTATCATTGAATCTAGTTATCTCGCTTGAAGAAAGTTCCGCACTTCTATCAACAATAAATTTTTAATTAAAAAAAAAAAAATATTCAGATGTCCACCATTACAGAATTTTCCGTAAGATTTACTCCATTCTAGAATGGATTTTATTTTTGATCAAATTTTATTTTAATTGGTTTTTCAATTCATTTAATGTTTGAAAAATCTTATAATTAATGATGAGATTTTTATTTTCCTTGTCTTGGAAATGTATAAATATAAGCTCTTGTAAGGACTGCTGTATCATCAATTTCTAATAATTTGTCTTTACTTTCTCTGTCAGTGAAAGAGATTTGAAATCTAAAGACTTCAATTAGAAATTTCCATTTCAATCTGATCAAAAATTCACCAGGGGAATATGCGAAACTTTTATTTGATTTTCAAACTTTCAATTTTCAAACTTGATCCACTTTTTGTCTGCTTAAATTTTTTTTTATCTCAAAAACTCGATTTCATTAGATTTTAAAATTATGCAAGAGTTTTGAAATAAGTGTTTTATTTATTTTGAATAAAAACTTTGGAAGCAGGTGCGATAATAATATGATGAATGTGTAAGAATAATTAGAGTTACCTAGAAAATTCCTTACGATTTTATGTCTAAGAGGTGAAAGTTTCAATAGAATAATTATGACACAATGATGTCCAACTGCATTTGTTTACTGAAACGTTCTTCTATAGACTCCTTCCTTTCAAATTGTTATTTCATATTATAATTTTTTTTTAGTTTATTGAAGTTGTGGAAATAATAGAGAAAGAAAGTTTCAATAATTATAACATGCAGAGAGAAATAATAATAATGATGATGAAACACTTGTTCAGAAAACCGCAGAAAAAGTTGAAAAAACACGCATTTAATAAATAATAGATCAATATAAATAATAATAATAAAAAATAAAAAAAGAACAATAAAATATTTTGGAATTGATCCGAATGAGTCGGGATGGATCTGAATGAATCCAAATACATCAAAATAATCTGAAATATATCAGAATAAATCCAAATATATCCGAACGAATTTGAGAAATTACTCATTATTCCTGATGAATCTCGATGAATCCAAATATTTCCAAAAAAATCCGAATGAATCCAATCGCACCCGAATGGAATAAAATATTCCAATAAATACAAACGAATGGAAATAAATCCAACCGAATTCATATAGTACTACGTAAATCCAGATAAATTGAAATGAATTTAAATAGATACAAATAAATTCAAAAATTCAGAAGTATTCGGAATAAATGCAATAGAGTCAAATAAATTCAAATAAACCCCGACAATATGAAATAGACTCAACCTAACCCAAATCTGAATGAACAGAAAAAAATTTGAATGGATCCAAATGAATACGAAAAGTTCAGTTAAAAAATGAATCGAAAAAAGCCTGAATCAATCTACAAACAAATGTAGATAGCGTGAGATGAATCTAGCCTGATTCCAATAAATCGAAATAAATCAAAATGAAAATAAAAAATGAATAAATGAGAAAATAAATAAAAAAATAAATAATAATACCTAATAAATAATAAAACGAACTACTCAATATAAATCAAGACAAATCTTAAAAAATCAAAATAAATCAAAATAAAACCAAAAAAATCCAGGTAAAGTCAAATAATATTAGATAAATCGAAATCGAATCAAATGAATAAAAATAAATTGGAATGAATTCGAAAGAACACTCACAAATCCTGATGGATCTCGATGAACAAAAATAATTCCAAAAAATCCAAATAAATCCAATCGAACCTGAATGGATGAAAATTAATCCATTAATCACAAACGAATGAAAAAAAAAATCAACCAAATTCAGATTATACTAGATAAAGCCAGCTAAATTCAAATAAATTTAAATAGATACAAATAAATTATAATAAATTATAATAAACTCAGACCATAGCAGATAAATCCACCTTGATTTAAGTCGTAAAAAATAGATCCATATAAATCCAAATACATTGAAATGAATCAGCATGAATGCAAATAAACCCTGAAGAATCCCAATGAATCTAAATTATCCTACAGAAATTGAAAAAAAAATCCAAGTAAATCCTAATGCAACCCATTAAATCTGAATAATTCCAAAAATCCAAGGAATTCCAATCGAATCCAAATGGATGAAAATCATCTGGTTGCACACAAACGAATGAAAATAAATCCAAGAATACAACCAAATTCAAATAAATTGAAATGAATCCAAACACATTCAAGGAAATAAAATAACTAAAAATAAATGAAAACCTAACTAAATTAGAATAAATAAAAAAATATTCAAATGAATCCATATGAATTCAAGTATAAATAAATCCTAGCAAATTTAAACGAATCCAAATGAACACAAATGAATTTCAAAAATCCAACCAAAATCCTGAGAACACTAAATGAATCTGAAGAAATCCAAGCAAATACAGAGAAAGCCAAATGAACAAGAATTGCTAAAAAAGAACCAACCAATTTCCGGAGAATACTAAAAAAATCCAGCTAAATTCAGATTAATGGAAAAAAATTAATTAATCCAAATGAATCGAAATAATTCGAAATGAAAAAATATAAATCATAGCAAATCTTATTAAATACAAACTAATACAAAAAGACTTGAATAAATCTTAATAAATCGAAATGAATGCAAAGCTATACAAAAAACGCGAATGAATTCAGAATGAATCAAAATGAACCCAAACGAATCAAAGTAAATTTGAATAAATTCAAACTAGTAAGCATACATTTGAATAATCATGAGTGATTCCAAGCTAACTCTAAGAAAATCTAAATTATTCAAAATTCAAACATATAAATAAAAATTAACGCCAACAAATTAAAGTAAATCCAATTAAAGCAAGATGATACCAAATGAATCCGGCCTAATTCAGATAAATTGTAATACATCCGATTAATTTGAATGCGCTCAAAATAAATAAAAATGAACCCAGATGGATGAATCCAAAACAACCGAAATGAATAAAATAAATTAAAACCAATTCAGATAGATTTAAATGATCCTAGGTTACTGTAAATAAATTCGAGACCATCCAAATGAATTAAAATCAATCCAAATGATTTTAATTAGATTGGAATAAATCAGAATAGAGACAGATAAATGAAAATAATAAGTGAATACAAAAAATTCTAAACAAATCCAAATAAATCAAAATTAGAAGGGCCCTATCCGATTCAATCCGAATAAATCAAAACAATTCCAAATATTGGAAAAAATTTATACAAAATTATAATAATTACCATAAATCCAAATAAATCTCATAAGAGTAAGATAAAACCAAATGAATCAAACTCAATTGAAAAGATTAAAATGAATCTGAATGATTTTAATCAGATTCGAATAAATCAAAATAAATCTAGATAAACAGAAATAGATCCAAATAAACTCAAATATATCACAAAAATCAGAATGAATCCAAATGATCTCAATTAATTCCAAATGATGTAAAGAATTCTAAATAAATATAAATAAATCAAAATGAATGGGGGTATATAATCCTAATCAGTCCTGATAAATCACAAAAAATTCAAATATTTGAAAACATGTAATCAACATTATAATAATTGCCATGAATCCAAATAAGACTGATCGAAGCAAAATAAAACCAATTGAATCTAACCAAATTCAAACGAAAGGGAATGTTTCCAAATGCTTTTAATCAGATTGGAATAAATGAAAATAAACCCAGATAAATAGAAATGAATCGAAATGAATCCAAATGAACTCAGATGTATCACAAGAATCAGAATGAATCCAAATGATTGCAATCAATCCCGAAAAATACAAAGAATTCGAAATGAATCCAAATAAACAGGGGTAATCCAAATCAGTCCCAATAAATAAGAAAAGTTCAAATATTAAAAAAATTAAATAACATAAATAATTGTTGGTTCGCAACCTAATATTTCGGCAAATCCTTAATAAAATAAATAATATGAAATATATAAATTGAAAAATAATATAAAGGTAATTCAAAAAATGCATCATAAAGTTATGATTATAATGAAAGGGTTCAATTTTATTCTGAAATTTATGATTCTGAGGTCTTTTGTACTGATTACAATGGAAACAGAAATGGTGATTTTTTCATAATTCAAGCAGTTTTGAATGGACAGTGTCGCAGTCGAAAGTTTGCGGTTAACTTTCACTGAGTCCTAAAAGTATAGTACTGAAGTTCTTCATTTGGATCAGAATTGGTTACTTAGCAGCACTGTACGTTCCACTTGTTTCAGTGGCCTGGTTCCGTGTCCTACTTTTTCGCTGGACTGTACAAGACCATCCTCGCCAGGTTTTGTGAATTGAAACTCAAATGGTACAGTGAACCCCAAGAGTTTTTAATTTTGGAACAACGAGGACATGGGAAGAAAAATGTTAAAAATAAATATAAAACTCCTTTATGCTAAAGTAAATCATTATTTTATATCAATCAAAACCGAGGTTTGATGGGAATAAGGAAAAGAAAAAAATAACGATCCTCATTTTTTTTTTATGAAAAGATTATTATAAAATAGAGATAAAAAAGCTTTGTACAAAGAAAACAGATTTTGTAGCTTTTTATTTTTATTTTCGAAATTGATTTGCGGGATTTTTGAGAACTGGTACTCATAGAGTTCTTTTTTTTTTAATTTATCAGAAATGTTTTTTGGGTTGATTGTAAAATATTTTTCATAAATAAGAGAAGCCGCGATGGCTATAAAGAGCGTTCGATCGATTATTCTTGCAAAGCTTGTACTACTTATTAAAAGTAAATGACATGTAAACGATCCGGTACCGTTAATTAGATTGTTTTTTGGAAAACGATATGGCGGTTTTGCTACTGCCATTCACAATTCTTTTCATCATGACTCCCTCTTCCTTGGCAAAGCAGAGGAGAAACGACAAGTATTTATCGAATCTTGGTGAGTAGATGACATTTCAAAACTTTTTTTCCATAATATAATTTTAAAAATGTGAATAGTGTATATGAGCATTTCTCCGAATACAGGGAACTTTTTGAATAAGAAAATCTTGATAAATAATATTTTCAAAATTTTAATTTTTGCTTGGAGTTAGATTTATGACCATTAAAAAAAACTTCTGAAAATAAACACGCTACAAATTTATTTTGAAGGTTTTTTGACGTCACGCTTCATCTTATCATCAATTTTTTTTAGAAAAATTATTCAATCTTTGAGTATATGTTTTAATTTCCTAAATAATAAAAATTTTACATTAACAGTCTGTAGTTTTCTTAAAAAAAATAATAACCACATCAATATATGTATATGTGATTACATAGATATAACAAAAATTTTCACAGTTTAAGCTTGTCAAGCTTCCTTTTACGACAGATTCTTTTCACAAAACACAACTTGTACGAAAAATTGTAAGCTCCTACTTTCAATCAGAATTAAAAATAGGATTTCAATAAAACATGCATAATGATAAACGTTTATAACTTAACTGAATGCAAGTATATAAGCAACAACCGTAATGCAGCTTGAAGCTTAATTAAGTTGGATTATTTCAACATAACCTCTGCTATTCTGTCAAAAAAATTCAGGATTGTAAGATATCAAACAGGTCCTGAATGAGGAGAATATTTTTCCAGTTTTGATTACAAAAAATCGTATCCTTTGTTCGTTTCGGTACTTCTATGACAAGAACAAAATAATTTATCAAAGAAATCATTAGCTTTCTGCAAAAGTTCTTCGGAAAGGCACCGTTAGTCGAGATGCCCGGACAAACTGAAAGTAAGGTTACGTAGATGGAGTTTTCGTCGATGGAATACAATACAAAAAGTGTTCCTAAAGTTTCAAACTAGTATGCCTAAGAAAATCCTTTTGCGATTCGTTTCCTCCTTTCCTGATATATATATTTTTTTCTTTATTTATCAAATTTTGATTTCAAATATAGAATAAATTGTCCATTACGTCGATGGATATCAATTAAAATACGTAAGGTTTTCGAAAACTTTTTCTTAATTTGTGAAGAAAGTCCTTAATTTTCACGCTCAAAGCTTGGAGGAACGAGTAGTGAGAGGTGTTTTCTCCAATTTTTTGCCAAAACTGGTCCCAAAAAGGTATTCCTAGTTGTCGAAAGATCGTTGTTTATGTATCGACGTATCCGAAAAAAATTCCCGTGGACACTTATGTTTGCGTGCATATGTTGTGAATATTGCATTGAAATTGATTTTTTTTATAATAAATATTGTACTTTTTTAAATCAATCGTTTAATTTAATTCTAATTGTAGAACTTGTTGGAAGGTACTAGAATGAAGATCTTTACAGAGTTTACCACCAATATACCTCATAGTTTTGGTAATATAAACCTTGGACATGAAAGTTCCTTGTCTGTGGAGAATTACCCATACAAAAGGGACGGCGGAAGAATCCCAAAAAATAAAGTTCTTGATCTTTCAAAGCCCTCCATGCTTCCACATCACATCCTCGCTATTATCTCCTGACTTCCTTTTTCTCTTTCCTCACACAAATATCGCGTTCTCTCTACTGGAATAATCCATCCATATTTCTCATTATACCTTTACCCTCTTATCCTCTCCACCACTTCTGCCTTCTCGCTCTCCATGCTGTTCCTCTTAACATTTTCGTAATCCTTTCTTTCCTCCTCGTGACTTTTCCTCACTTCATTCTCATGCAGCCAATTTTTCCTTGAATACCTCTCTCTCGTCATCCATCCTTACATCTTCTCTCCTGTTCTTCTTTTCCTACTAACACTCCCCCATCAGCCTGCTTCCCCTCTCTTACAGAAATTTATTCTCATATTTACACGTTTGTAGTCTGTCGAAATCCCTAAACTCATTCTCCTCGTCTTTCTCCCAACAATATAACAAGGTGCACTTCTGTTCAACCCCAATGTCCATCTGATATACCTCTCCTATACCCTATTAATCTCCGCGCTTTGCTCCCATCCTACACCTCTATTCTATACAGTGGCATGCTCATCACAAGCGAGTCGAACAGCTTCATTCTTCTTTCAAAATCATCTGCAAACGAGCCCATTCTCAATCCCCACATCTGCCTCATCACAACATTTACCCTCTTTCCTCTCTCATTCATATGCCTTCTCACTTCTCCATTCCTTTGACAGAGGACACCCAGGTAAACAAACTCTTTCACCTCCTGTACTGTAGTCTCTTTGCACTTCCACTTCTACTTCCAATCTCTTTCTTTATCTCTCCCACTTCTCTCCTGAACACCATCACCTTGGATTTTTCTGCATTCAACTCTAACAGACTCCTCCCTCTAGCCCCCTCCCTATCCCAACAATGGTTGGGCTAATTGGACGCGCCTGTCCCAACCCTCAATCCATCCAGAAACCCTCTTAAATCGTGTCACCTCCTCTCACTCCATCTTTCGTCTCATCATTCAACACCATCCCCCCTTCCTCTCTCATTCTTCTACTTCTCTCATCTCTCTTCTATTGATCTGAGCCCTGGAATGTTTCTTTGAAACTCCCTCTACTCCTCACTTCTGATCTTCTCACTTATCCCCGCCCTGCGCTTTCTAAACCTATTTATTATCTACCACGTCCCTTTCGGTCTCAACACTATGCAAGTCTCTTCCAGATCTTCCTCTCTCCCTTGTTTTCTCCTTTTACACATCAACATAAACTCCTTTTTCATCTCTACATACTCCTCTCTCTTTGCGGTGACCTCATTCTACTTATTGTGTACTTTCTTTTCACCCTTTTCTTCATCCTTCTGCATTTCCTATCCCATAATAGTTTCATCATCCCTTTCTTATTTTTCGTAAACCTGTTCTCCTGCACACACCTTTTCACCTTCTGTTCCAGATCCCCCCATATCTCTTTCACCAACTCCTCTTCAAACACACTTCTCCTAACTACTTCTGGTATTTCTTCATAGCCTTATCTGTCCATATTTTCTTTTCTTCCACCGAAACTTCTTCTGCTCTTTGCCTCTTGCTGCCCTCCCCTCTTATCGTTAAAATTAAAGCCTGATGGCCTGATTCTGTCCTCTCTTCTATTGTGGATTTCTCCGTCTCCTCCTATCCTTGCATATCCATGACGACATAGTGTATCACGGATGCCCCCACCTTATTCACATACGTGAATTCTCCCTCTTCTTCTCCTGTGATCATATCATTCGCGACGGCATAACCTCTATATACCATCCAGTCTCTCAAAATCCCCTCCTCCTCATCAATCACCGTGTCCTTGGATCTCCTTTCAAAGTTTTCTTCATCCCCGTGAAGACCCCCTCCTTTTCCCATACTCGCATTGAAATTTCACCCTAGTACCATTATTCCCCTCCCCCTCTCTCTCTCGCCTTCAATATCTTCTGCCCTTCCTTTAATACCCCTGCCCTGCACCCCTACCATGAATTTCTTCCTCAGTACCCTCTCTTAACCTCGTTTATGATCCTCTCATTAGCACTACCTTTCCTCTCCAATCTCATCGCCTCTTTAGGCCTCAACCTAAATCTCCTTGGTAGCGTCGGTTCTATTCTACTGTACTCCTTGCCCTCTACTCATGTTTCTACCAGTCTTACATTATCAAATCCCGGTACAAACCGCAAAAAATCTTTACCTTTTTTTACTTCTGCTACATTCCGTAACAGCACCTTTACTACTCCCGCGCCCTGGTGACCCCCCACTACTCTATTTCCTACGGAACAAGTCCCCCTGAACTTCTTTCTACTCCTCTTTCTCTTTATTCCAAACCGATATTTTCTTGTTCTTACAAAAATGCGGGCCCCCATCAAGTCACCTGCGGCATGTCTTGTCTTAGTACAGGCGCCCTATAAAAATAAGGCCTGTATTTGGCAAAATTGATACCTGAAAATGAACAACGCAGTTTTGTAGTGTTGGCGGATAGGGACAAAGCCTTCATGTTTCCGATATCGCAGCAACTAATGGACGTAGGAAAGTGTTTTTTTTTTCCTAATTTGGGCTAGATTTTTGCGCTGGTTACGAATTTGTTGATGAAGTCTCAAAAAATGTTATCCAATACCTGAAACTTACAACTAATTTATTTATATTTGCTTATTTTATTGTTAATTTATTGTTTATTGCATCAAATGACAAATGCACCTTCTCTTTCTCAATATTTACATCTGAAGAATAAAAATTAAGAAAAAAATATTCAAAAATCCTTAACAATAACTGCACGTAATGGCTGTTTCTTTTGAATCTCAACAAATAACGTACAATATGTAAGAAAATATACAGCATATGCGGAGGGTTCTCAGGTATCTTCTTCTCCTCAATACTCAAGTCTTAAAAATCAAAATGAAGGGTCAAAAGTTTAAAAAGTCTTTAATAATAACTTTACGTGATTTATTTCGTTCAATCTGAAATATAGCTAATTGCATTGACACTAAAATAGGTTTATTTGATTGTATGAATTGTTTATAATAATGATGAATGTTGTTCGATGGAAGTCAGTTGTGCACAGATTCTATTCTTCAGATGGAAAGAAATGATTGCGCATAAAAGACCAATTTTCTATGCATATGAATGCCAAATAAGTTATTTTGTTTATAAAGATTGTTCAAACTATTAACTATTATTGTTATTTGATGCCTGTTGACAATTGGAAATTGATTCTTCTAATTTTTATAAAAAAATCTATGTCAGTAATACATTCGAAATCCGAAAATGCAACAATTAACAGTTATATCCATTAATTTGTTTATAACAATTCACGAAATATAGGATATTTATCTGCAAGTTACATTTTCATTTAATGAAGTAATTTTTCTAATTCTGAACCTACATGAAGAAACATCGATGAATGGGGCTACGTTATTATCGCAAATATAATCAATGGTCAATTTCAAGTTTAATAAAAAAATTATTAAATAACAAATAAGTAAAACGCGCACCTCTACGTTAAAAAACGATTCTTTATGAGTGATTTTTCCCCACTGTGGGCCGGTCCAAGTAAATTGACCAAGACTTCAGTTTGATACACTCATAAAAAAAATTGATTTATTCAAAAACTTTTATTTTATTAATTCAAAGTTAAAATGTCTTTATGTTTAAGAAAACTTTCTATCTTTTGAGATAATTTTGTTTCTTCCAAACAAAGTTTATGTGATTTAAAAGAATAAGAATAATGGAATAAGAAGCTGAAGTATTAATGCATATGCGAATTTTGTATGCATCAAGAGTTTCATACAAAATTTGTGTAAATTGTACTTACCGAAAGTGATGGCGCATCACACTAGTAAGTCAATGATATTATCAATTATATTATATAAAGAATACTCGCAGTATTTTTTTGTAACATATTGTACGTTATTTGTTGAGATTCAAAGGAAACAGCCTTTACGTGCAGTTATTGTTAAGGATTTTTCAATATTACATTCTCATTCTGAATGAGGAGGTATTGGTTTTCTGTGAAAATCGACTTTCGCGGATTTGATGAAATCTCCACGTTTTGAGACCCCCTGAGTCAGAAAAAATGGTTTTTACGAAGGTGACT
>WSXT02193614.1:0-19457 GCA_011762715.2 Neuroterus valhalla
TCAGCCAAACAACGGAAGGTATGAAAAAAAGTTTGAAGAAAAAAATGCTCCTTTTTGGGAGCCCTCCAGGGTGATCTTTCCAACTTTTTGAGTTTTCTCAAAAAATCGAAAATTCAAATTTCAGTCGCACAAAAAATAATGAAAAACAGAAAGATTTATTATTTAGTTTTCGATTGGAAATCAATATTTTTTGAAGAAAATCAATATAATTCAAACAACTTCGAAAATTTCCAAACAACTCGTATTATTATCATTACATATTATATTACTATATTAATCCTCGGATTATTATTATTATTATTATTAATATTATTAGCCAACACGGTACAGTCGTTGGGTATTGGTATTTTTAATCCAAACAATAAAATTTCAGAGAAGGTTCACAACAATTTAGGAATTCTTAGTGTTGGCGCTTCCCAATTATTTTGAAAAGGATCGACAATTTTTGAACAATTTGAGGTTATGTCAACATTTATACTGATAAGCAGGTTCTTTCAACGGATATCATTATATTTTCAAAAAGATTTACAACTATCAACAATTTTCTTTTCTGTCATATTGGTGTTTTTCAGAAATTATTGCTATTTACTATTAGGAACTATCGTATTCCGTCAGAATATTTATTATTTTTCAATAGCTTCAAGTCATATTCGTGTGGTCTACCTGAAATCAGGTTTCCTAACAAAAAAAAATTATTTAAAAACTTTTGTCTTACAGTTCGCATGAATTTTCAAACGAAAAAATCAATTTTCAATAAATCAGTCAGAACTTATTTTAGTAAATTATTTGAATGTTGACAAAAACGATAGATTTTCATCAATAAGGAATTTTTTGTACAAAGAAAACGATTTTAGAGTGATAAAAGATCGGAAACAATTAATGATACAGCAATGATACTGTATGTACTCAGGATCCAAGGGAAAAATCTTTTTATTCGGGAATATGAATGGCTGGGTCGGTATGCTACACAAAAGGATCGATAGGTTACTGGGTTTTTCCAGGGACCTGGAGAGCAATGGCAACTTATATTCGTCGAATATTTGAATTTTTAACAAAAACGTTGAATTTGTAACCATAAACAGTTTTATTTAGGCAAAAAAAAGGAGTTTTGAAGGCATAGTTAGGTATAATAAAATATTTAAATTTGTTTTATACTTATAGGTTAAGCTAACGGTTCTGGTCAAAAATATTGTCACAGATTTTGGAAAGGATCCAAAATTTAATTTTGCTGTAATGAATAATGAGGCTTTCAACGTCTATAAGAAAATAAATAATATTACAAATAAAACATAAGTTAACAAAAGGGTTTTTTCGTGCGCTAATTTCAAGTTTGCCAACATAGTAATAAAATTTACGATGATTTTAGATTTTTCTTCCTGGCCTATGAAAAATTACCACTTTCGAACTCGTATTTAATTTAAAAATCACTCACCGCTTTACTAAAGTTCAAATCACAATCTGGAAAAATCAGCGAAGGCAAATGGGACTTTGAAAGTGGATAAGACTTCTTGTACTTGGAATAAATTTGTGAATAAAACTTAAAGAAGATGCGCATGATGAATGAAAAATAATCTTTTTGATCAATTTTGTCCCGATTTTCCTCCCTAAAATATTTCTGCTCTATTTTTTTCAAAAAGTAAGTAGAGAGCAATGAAGAACGAGAAACGAATAGAAGCATGTGAAATGAAAATGTTTAATTACTTCAAGAAAATCCATATTAGAGAAATGAAACTTCTTCTGGGAAAATGGAACTCGTCTTCAACGAGTTTGGATGGAGAATGAGGGTTTTGGAGTTGATGCTGAACTATCGTGTCGAGGTCTTTGTTCTTCTCTCAACGAAGGCACACATTCTATGACCTAAATTGAAATTCAAAAAGAAAAAATTATTTATCAATCGAGAATATTTACAGAAACCCAATTAATCCTTACCAAAAACCAAATCTAAATCGATGGTTTGACGTAAGCCTTATTAATAAAAAAGTTTTGGAACAGAAAAGGGGCCATCCATAAATTACACAAACGCTTTTGGAAAAGAAGGAAGTAACAAAATCTTTTAAAGTAAATTTCAACTACATATTTTATAGGGAAGTTATCTACTATAGTCAAATATGCAACTTTTTTGCTGAGCATTGGTCTTTTCGGACAGAAAATTCTTCCTTTTGGATCGAAATTTCACCTTTCTTGGATGAAAATGAACTTTTTTGATAAAAATTATACTTTTCGGTTTCTCTTTTCCTAAATTGAGAATTTAACTGTTTCGTTGAAGATTCTTCTTTTTAAGATTGGAAATTCGAATTTGTGATTCAAAAATCCAACTGTTTCCTTCAAAATTTTTTCTTTTTTTATTGAAAAATTGATAACACTGACAATGTTTTCAAAATATAGGATAAAAATAGTCCAAAAATGTGTTGCGTAACCTAATGATGACCCCAGAGGAAAAACGGAGAAGGATAGTCATAAATGATTCAGTCAACTTTCCTTTTTCCTTTTTTTGTATTTCTTTTTCCGTGTCTCTTTTTGGAAAAACCTAATGTAAGAAAGAGTGTATATTGTATAATTAACGCGAACACTCGCCGATGCAAGTGGAATTCACAATGATTCGACGCACTTTTCACAATAAATTCAGCTCGTAAGTTCGCTCGAAACCCTGCATTTAAGAGAATCGAGAACTGATGGATTTTTGTAAATTAAGCAATGTCTTTAATCACCTCTTGCAACTCATCCCTCGTATACATGTGAAATAATTTTTCGGGCGTCATTGACATTACTTCGATGTTTGTGTCGTTCAATTTTTCCTCCATGACTTGCTTCAATATCGTCAGAGCTGACTTCGCTGCCTCCTTCAAAGTCATCGACTAAAATGAAAGAATTCTAATTTATTCAAGTTCATAATTGAAATTTTATTAAATAATCAAATACTTTGAATATTTTATAACCAGGAATGCCATTCAAGTATTCCAGTAGTATCCTGCTCATTCAAAATACATTTCTTCAAAAAGATTAAAATATGATTGCTTATAAACAGTGAAATTCGACTCAGAGAACATCCAGGAACTTCATATCTCAATATTGCATTTTTTTGAAATTAAGTGGTAAGGGTGTCTAGACGATTTATTCTGGAATGCCCAGCGTGGAAATTCCTTTAAATCTCCGAAAAAATTATAAATTTTCTGAAATAATTTTACATTCTCCAGAAATTTCGGAATCTTTTCAAATGGTATATAATCCCAGAAAATTATTTGAAATCTTATGGAATTCCTTTAAATTCTTTGAAAAGGTTGGAATCCCTAAAAATCTTCCGAAATTTTTTATGAATACCGTCAAAATTCCTACAAATCTGTGACATTCATGGATCCCTTAAAATTTTATATATTCCCAGGAAACTCTTTGAAATCTGATAAAATTCCTATGAATGTTTGGAAATAAACTCCATTAATTAAATTCGATGAGAATGTTGGAGTCCTCAGAAATCTCGTACATCTTGAAGTCTTTATGATCTTCAAAAAGTCCTTTGAAAATGTTCCAATCTTTTGAATTTTGTAAGACCTCATAAAATTCGTAGAAATCGCTTATTATTTCAATCCATTTCACGTACTCCCTGGAGTAAAAAAGAATGTAATCTTCTTGAATCCCCTAAAAGCTTTGAAATCCCTTAAAAACTTTATAACTTGTTAAAATCATCTAAAATGTATTAAACCCTTGAATCTCTACTCATCAATTTCTTAGAAAGACCTTGAAATCTATAGAAATTCATAATAATCTCACAGAATCTATTAATTTATTTTTAAATTCTAATTTTTTATTCCAATATTGTATAATTCCTTGAAACCCGTTGAAAAAATTGGAAAATTCTTTCTTGAAATTTTCTGTATTCCTACAAAAATTATTTGAAACCTGATGAAATTCCTCGGAATCTTTCATAACATAAAATATTCTGTAAAATCTGTTGGAATGCGTCAAATCCCTCAAATCATGTGAGATTCCGTTTAAAATATAGGAATTTTTATTATCTTCAAGAATTTCTTAAAAATTGTTCACATCTTTTACCTCTACTGAGACCCCATGAATTCTCATATAATACGTTGAAAATGCCTTGAAATACCTATTAGGTCGTCAAAATTTCATTTCATCCCATTTGCTACCAAAAGTTCTCCAGAAATCCTTCGAAACTCCCTAAAATTTCTCAAATCCCTTAAAATCTATTAAAATACCCTCAATGCTTTGGAAACCCTTAAAATCTACGGTATCAATCAAAACCCTCGAATTCTATAGAAATACTCAGAAATCTCTGGAACACTCTCCAATTTTTAAAACCCATTAATATCCAAATCTATGCATATTCTTTCTATCTTAAGGATTCTTCGAATTTAGTTTGATATCTTATTAGTCCCTCAAATAACTAAAGTTTATTGAAACCCTATAAAACTTTTAAAATACCTTCATAATGTTCTTAAATGTTACAAATCACTGGAATTCCCGAAATCTCACGAAATAATTTGAAATTTTTTAATCCTCTGGAATCGGGCTTGGAATATCCCATAATTCCACGAAATTGAATAAATCTTTGATATCTTTTCAAAATCCTTTGTAAAATGTCGTACTCTTTGAAATCCTCTGAGACGCTCAAGAGTCCCCTAGAAATTCTTCATATTAGCTAAATCCCTTGAAATTGTTATGATCACTCAAAATTTCTTAGAATGTTTTACCCCCCCCCCCCTTCTCTCAGCTTCACAGCTCTTTAAACATTTGGAATCCCGTAAATTATTTTGAAATTTGTACCATCATTCGGAATTTCTGTAAAAATCTTTAAAGCTTCGAAATCAGATAAAACGAATAGAAATCTCCTAACATTCCTTTCATTCCTAATATATATATAATCCCTTAGAATCCATAAAAATACTCTTAAACTTTTAGATCCTATGAAAACCTTTGAATTCCATGGAACCAGTTAAAATCTTTCAAAACCTATTGAAATATGTGTGAACCTCATCAATTTCTTAGATATCCCATCAAATGTATAGACAAATTTTGAAACCATTGAAATTCCTTGAAATATCAAAAAAATTTGATTTCTGAGACGAAGATTTTGTTACTTTAGCCAATTAAAAAAATAGTATCATTAGTGTAATTCTTTTCAAAATAGTAGCATAATATTTGCATCGGACGGTATCGTGAGTTCGAGGTTTGTATCAAGTATCTCTGAAACGGAAATCTGTGAAATATACCTTGTGATAAACTTCTTGAAGCGATTGTTGAGCACCTTCACTTCCTGAGCCAATAGCTTTAGCATCAAATTGGACAAATGTTCCAGAGGGATCCATATGGAAAAGTTGAGGACCCTTCTCGTCAATCCCAGCAAAAAGAATCGCGACTCCGAAAGGTCGAGACATTGCGCTTCCATCATCGTCACTGTCGCCGAACTGAATCGCCAAATTGGAAACAGCCTGAGCAGCCGATTCAACAGTCATTTTCTCGTTATAAATGAACCAGTGATTCTGACACTCGACCCTCGCCCTGTCGATCATCGTTCTGGAATCAGCCATCAATCCAGAAACGGCACAGCCGATGTGTTTGTCGACCTCCACTATTTTTTCTACGGTTGTGGGCTCCATCAGGACGGAAGATGTGCGCTTTTCCACGGCTAGAATAACTCCCTCCGATGTGGATATCCCAATTGCAGTGGATCCAAGTTTAATAGCCTCAATAGCATATTCGACTTGGAAAAGTCGACCTTCGGGAGAAAAAGTGTTTACTCCACGATCGTACTCAGAACGCGTCAGGAACATCTGTAAATAGAGTAATAAAATTAGTTAAAGATCAGAATAAAGAGAACAGTGTTTAAGTATAAAATTGAATGCTGTGGGAAATGTTTGAAATATTCAATTCAATTTTGTGGATTCTTACGAAATACTCGTTTTATATGTTGCTAAAATGGAAGGAAAAATCATAATTCAATTCGAAGTTTAATCCTAACAGAAAACAAACACGTGCGACATTTGCGCAATCATTATTTTTGCCTTACGCTATTTTTAAACTGAATCAAAAACTTGGTATCAATAAAAAATGTCGGTGTTTTATGGAATTGATAATATGAAATAATAGAGAACAAACGCAAGGAAAATATTTTCAATGATTGATAGAAACTGATATCCTTACTTCAGAAATAATGGATAATATTATTGCACAATATGTATTAAACAATCAAACCGCTAAATTTTTTTTTGAAAATAGCAAATCAGGATACTAACAAACATAGAATCGTTTAAGATCGTAAATCTTCTTTCAAACCTAGAGTTTTGGTTCCACTCAAAATGATCGATTTCCGAAGAAAAATACGAAATTAACCTACAATTATTAGGAAGAACTGATATGTACTGGGAATTTTGAAATCCAATCATTGTTTATTCAAAATACCGATTACTTATGTAAAACGCCACTAAAACAAAGAAGTATACTTAATTATGATATTCAATGAATCTGAAAAATCACACCACTTTTTTTAAAAATGAGATAGGAAACTTTTCATATTAGTATTTTCGTATATTTAAAATGCTGTGATTTAAACATTGTCAATTTATTCCAATTTCACAACTTCAAAATTAAAATTCGGAGCAATTTTCAATTCTAACTTTTGTTCTCCCTTTTTACTTATCTGAAAGAAATGACACGATTTTTATGAATCAATAAATGTGGGCTATTCTCATTAAAGCTTTGAAAATAGGTGTTGAAAATAAATTACAACATATATTATCAAGTTATTGACACTCTATTATCCTTTATTAATCCAGTAGTCATAAAAAACCAATACACTTGGGCTATTACCACTTTCTAAATCTCGAAAATTGAAAACAATATTCCTGTTGTTTAAACTTTGGATCCTTGATCATTTTGAGCACAATTATTCACCAAAATACTCATAAAATTCTTCTTTTAAGATTCTATGACCAGCTCTGATTGATTTGGATTTACACACTAAGATTACATTTATAGGTTATGTATTTTTTAATTTTACTAAACGCGGAAAACAGACATTTAAGTTTTAAACGGATTTTGCAAATAGCCGTGTGAATACTTATTGGCAGAACTATCATAACTTCTCATTTTCATCGAGAAAAACAGTGCAATTCATAGAAATAAGCTAAAGGAGGTTATGCCGAGAATGACACTGCAAAATGGCTCTATCTTCTAAAAAATAACGCGCACTTGAAAAGGTTTCGTGTTTTCTAGAATAATTCCATAAGCAACAAAATTTTACCTTGAGGGGTTTCTTCGCTGGACGTTTTTAATAATTAACTAAATAAACTTAGCGAAGCCGACTTGTCACAAACGCTAGTCACCGCAATGAGAAGAACAAACGAACACATGCAAAACAACCAATCACATCGCGTGATTAAAGTTAACTTCGATGCGCATGCTTTCCCAAATATTATTAGTAGGCGGTAAATTCGAATAGATAGTTTTATTTTAAAAACCAATCAATAAAGGAAAACAGAGAAATTAATAATTGACGATTCTCAGCAAAAAATTCAACAGCTGCTTTTCAAGAATTCTCATTTCTGTACAATGGATTCTTTCTAACTACCATGTTTTTAACTTTCGGCTTCTAATCGTGCAAACGCCAGGGAAGGTGAAAAGTCGGTGAAGTGCAGTGTGTGCAAGGAGATTAAACGTCAAAACGATTGTTTACTTGATTTTTATGTATAGTTTGATGAATTTCACCAAGAGTAATTTACTATAATTATTCACTATTTGGGATAGACTTAACATATGGAACTGGCAAGGCTATCTAGTCTAGAAATAAGGAAAGAGTGACAGCAATGGATGTATATGGGAGGTTATGTTCATGTACAAAAGAGAAAAATTGGGAAACTTTGACCGATTTTTTGAAACCGAAACAATTCCCCAAGGACGAATCTGGGTAATTACAATATTTTTTCCATAATTTATATAAATATTTCCGTACATAACGTGTCATCTCTCTTTGAAAGTGAACCATTACTTGTACACATTGTTATTGTTTTCGAGAGAACCTCCACGAGTTTTCTAGAAAATTTGTTGTTCTTAAGATAATTGCTGAAAATGGATATGAAAATCTGTTTTTTTGCTATTTTTTAATATTCTATGCTCCAATTAAAATATAGCTCTAAAAGTCATATCGATTTTTAAATTTAAAAGTATTTTTTATTATGAATTATCTACAAGGTGTACGCGGCTATGTGTATGAATCTGCTCGCATGTTTTCTATTCGCACAATAAAGTCGGTTCACAGAAATGCATTTGTTTTTCAATGTTCCTTTTATTTTGAAATAGTTCGATTGTTTACTCAAAGTTTTGAAGTACATAAGTGTTGAATGAGATAATATTTAATTGATAATATATGCGATTCTCTGGAAACAATTACAGTCTTCTAAAAATAAAATTGATAACGGAATATTCTCTTCTTGTTGACTTCTGCGGTATTAAACTCAGTTTGCGTAATTGAATGATTTAAATCCATTATAATTACAATTTTTTTATTTCATGCAAGAGTGGCGTTTCCAACCTTAGTTTATTATATATAAAAAATTTTAAATATAGAAAAGTTGATCATTCAATCTGTTTGTTTCAAGCATTAAGAGTTAAGAGACACATATTGGAAATTCTTCAATCTCAGTGGAAACTAAAGCAATGATTATTTTTAATTCTAATACTGAATGTTTTGGAATTGAATAATTCTGAAATTGAAAGTGTTTCAACTTTAATTATTTCGCATTCAAAGTTCTGAAAATGACCGTTACAATCATATGAATTATTGTAATTTTGAATGTTCTTTAATTGAATGATTCTAGATTTGAAACATTCAAAAGTTATCGATCCTGAGTTTCGATTAGTAAATTTTCCGATTGACAGGATTTGATATTCAATAGGATGGAAATGAAAAGCTTTTGAATTAAACAGTTTGGGGAGATCAAAAATTTAAAGTGTTCAAAAATAATTATTTTAGGTTGAATATTTGAAATTCCAAACTACAATGAATTTGAATTAGATGAAATTGAATGGAAAGGATTTGAAATGGAATCAGTTCCAAATGGGAGAGTTCAAAAACGAATAATTATGAAGTTGCTTTCTGATTGCAAAATTGAACACTTTTGAAAAGAGGACGATTTCAAAATACAAAATAAGGATTGGAATCATGTAATTTCTTATTATAAGAATTCAAATTTAAATAATTAAAGATTTGACTCGGATATTTTAGAACAACTTCGAAATGACTAAGTTCTTGATGATCTTTAATGGAAAAGGTTAAAAAATGAATAATTTTAGAACGAAATTCAAGAAATATAAAGGATGAAGGTAGAATATAATTTCTAATGTAAAAAAGTTCAAAGTCCATTCCAACTGAGAAGCTGTTAGGATTGAAAAAATTCAAAATTGAAAGGATTTTTGAAATTGAACAATCTACAGTTTAAAGTTAAGAAATAAGACAATAATCATTCAAATTCTTCATTTGAAATTGAATAGGTTTGAATTGAAACTTGTCAAAGATGAAAGTTTTCGAACTTTTGAATTATAACATGTTGAAAGAATATTCAGAAACGTTTGAAATTCAATCATTTTCGGTTCGAAGTTTAAATATGAAATAATCTCATATTAAAATTGATGAAATGGGACTACTTCAAAGTGAAACTGTTTGAAGTGGAATAATTTTTATTTTAAAAACATTTGAAGTTTAATAACTTTGGAGTGGAATTTCCGAATTTCATCATCTTTCAATTGAAGCATTTGAAGAACAGGTATTCGAACACTTTCAAATTGAAGTTGAATATATTCGAAATTGACATTTTTTTAATTGACTCTGAATAAATAAATAAATTAAAAAATGACTCATGAATAAATTTTTTTTTAATATTCCGTCCGTTAATGATTTATTAACATAAACTTTAGAAGTTAAGTAATTGAAAATTGGAAGTGTTTAGAACAAAACAAATTCAAATGTTAACTTCTTAGATTTTGAAAAATTAAAAATGTGTAGAATGTTTGAAAGTATAAAATTTCCAGTTGAGTGTATGGAAGAAGGACAATAAACATTTACGTTGTTTCAATTTAAATTCAGAAATTTTAAATTCAAAGCTGTCAAAAATGGAATTGTTAAATTAAATGACAAAATTGTGTAATTCAGAAAAATCTTCGTTTAAAAACGTTTGAAATTGAAATTATTCGAAATTCAAAGTATGCAAATGCATAAATAAAATTTTGAACCGAATGATTACGAGTTAGAAGCTTTCAGGGATAAATAATTCTATATCCAAATTTGAGAAATAGGACAACTTCAAATAAAGGAGTTTGAAGTGAAATGATTCTCAGTTAAAGAACTTTTTAACTTTAATAATTTCAAATTTGTATTTTGGAATAGGGAAATTGAATAATTTCAACTTCGATTCGGAAATTATAGAAAGTTTTATAGAAATTGAACAAGTTTGAATTCAAATCTGTGAAATAGGAAGATTTTTGAATGGATTTCGAAATAATAACATTTAGGAAAAATCTTCGTTCCAAAATGTTTAAAATTGTGGAAATTCAGATTGGAAGTATAATTAAGATATTATTTTCAAATAAAAAGCGTTGAAAATCGAACAATCATAAATGAAAAGATTTCGAAGATTGGATATGTTAAACTCTGAAAGATGTTTGAAATAATAGAATTTTTAGATCAAGGTTGGAAATAGGACAGTAAACATTCAAACTACTCCGATTTGGTATTGAAGAAGTTTAAATCGAAATTCTTCGGAAATTGAAAATCCCGAATTGATTTTGAAATTAGGTATGACATCTAAAAAAATATTTCACTACAAACGTTTAAAATTTGATGCTTTCAAATTTCAAAAAGACATAAATTACATACATAAATTAAAAATATTCAAATTGACTCTAGAATTATAAAATTGCGAAGGATTTTAATTTGTAAACGTCACAAATCGAATTGTTTCTGATTTGGATTTTGAAAATGGTATATCTTTCTTCCAAAGGAATAACTTTGAATTATGAAGCGTTATCGTTTTTAAATTATTATTCTTATTATTAGATATTCAGACGCTAATTGTAAATTAAATCCATGTTAAATTGATTATGTATCAGATCTGTTCTGAATCTTTGACATCGAACAAAAAAATAAATGTATTAATTGGTGACTAATATTTGATATTGCAGTCAAGTAGTTTTTCATGTTTTCATAAATTAGAGCACTTAAAATAGTGAAAAAAAAGTCTCTCACTTTTTTCACTTTCTCAAAGTATTTTCTGTATTGCTGGAGTGATTGTAGTGTACAATTTAAAATTTTAATCTCAGTAATTTTGCTCCATATCCACATATTTCAATCGACAGTACAATGTTGACCGCGTTCTGTAGTGCGCTCATAATATTGCTAGTTAATTAATAATTCACTTTAGTGATTTAATATGCAATTAAAAAATTACTTCAACTTGAATTATATTCAAAACTATGATAATTATGAAATTCAAAATGTCGATTGAAAAATAAATGGATATATTTTTCTACTATAGTCAAAATTTTCAATTTTAATAAGAAAACTCAAATATTCTACGCTCTTGTGCTGTAGGTATCTTCAATGAATTAGCTAATTTTTCACAAATGAAATAAATAAATAACTCTCGGCTTAGACACTGAGCTTCTTTTTTATTATAAAGAAATTCTTTGTTTTCAGGAAACTTGTGAACCCAAAATTACTAGCCAAAGTGGCCCAAATTACAACCGATCCAAGTTTTGAGGTTCCTCCAAAGTCAAAGGTTATCCTTCTCAAATGTCTCGTCAATTCATGCATTTACGCTTACAGACACAAAAGCTACGACCTTCGAGGTACAAAACTTTCAAAATATCAAACTGAACTCTATGCATCATTGTCTCAAGATTCAGTTTCTACTCCTAGTTTGGAAATCGATGAAACGTATCCGATAGAGACACATTTTCCATACGACGGAGTTAGTCAATTGGCGATTGATACCGTCCTTGATTCCACAAAAGAGAGTGAAAAATTGTCAAACGAAGAATTAGATATCCTCACACAAAGCGTTCAATTTCTTACCAATTTGGTCACGATCGCCTGCAAAAATATCTCTTTTCTGGATAACGAGGAACCTCCAGAGTGTCTCGAAAACGAGGAATTCAAAAACTCGATACCGTAAGTGCTTTTGGATTAAGACAGTCCTAAGTTCAGAAAACAAGAAATTTTAAATAACCTTGGATTTCGTTTCCGATTCTGCAAAATGGAAGCCAATTTGCTTTCTTCGAACATAAGTTTAGACATTAGTTTGTTTTTAATTTTCAATTATTAAAAAACTATTTTCAGAAAACTGATTGGACACGAGCACACTTCAGTCATTAGAGCAGCTTCTGCTTTTGTCCACAACATGATGTCTCAGTCAGTTAAAGATTATTTTTCAGGCAGTGATAAATCTTTGCTGGTAAAACTCCTAATAAATGCAGCCAGGATGGGGATTCAATCTGCCTCGGACGTAACTCTTTTTCTCGTCCAGGAAAGAAATTTACTTCCAAATATTTACGATGATCTCAAGATAGACGAAAAGTTATATTTGCTAGAAATGATTCACTTGAATTTATTAGAATCAAATCAGTGTCTTCCCGCCGAAACGGCTAAGTTTCTTGCTGAAAAGTTTAAAAAGAAAAGCGATTTGGTTCTCAAAACTGTGGATACTTATTTGGATGGGATGGAACCTATAGAAGTGACGATTCTTTTAGATATTCTGGGAATTCTAACTTCGGGGGATGATGAAGTTTGCCTTGTCCTGAGGGGAGATAAAAGTCTTCTGATAAATGGACTCTGTGAGTACTTAAGATTCTAAAAATTCAAGTTCTTTTTTTTATATTGACTTTTTGATGGAAATTTTTTATTTACAGTTCTCCTGAAATCCGTGCAAATGGTAGGGAAGGAGTCGAACAATTTTTTCACGCCGTTACAAAAGTTAAGTGAAGTGGCTCCATGCACTCAAGGACAGGATATTTTGTTAGAGGAACCTGGGAATTCCGAAGGAAACGAAAAAATGCCTTATAATAAAAATATTCAGACGCATCCTGCTTTTGGATTCAAAGCTGGACTTATCCGTCTTGTTGGAAACATGGTCTTTGAAAACAAAGATAATCAGGATTTGGTAAGCATGTATTAAAGTTATTAATACGGGTATCACGGTCCATCCTCTTTTTTCCTTTCATCCTTTTTTCCCTTTTGCATCTAAAAAATCCCTCCTTTTTTCACAAAGTTTTAACTCATTTTCAAAGAATTATAAGCATAAATTTAAGAAATAAGTAAACAAGATGCTCTGAGAGAGATTCTTTCTGATACCAATTGCAAACTGCTTATTTTATTTTCATCTTAGTCTAAATTTTTTCGAATTTGGAACATATCTAAGAAAATATAATATCTCAACAAAAACGTGAAATTTTCGAATAAAAAAATCAACCTTTAGAAATAATTGTATTTCATCGAAGTAGTTTAATCCTCAACGAAAAATATTATTTTTCGTTCAAAGAGTTGAATTTTCAACCCAAACATGCGAGTTTCACAAAAAAAAAAGATTACTTATCAAAAAGATAATTGAACAACAAAGTATTTCAACCATTAACTAAGCAGTTCAATTTTGAAACGACATTGTTAAATTCTCAACTACAGTAGGTAAATTTGCAACCAAACAGTTTAATTTTCAACACAAAAATATGAATTTTCGACGAAAAAGTGCATTTTTTACCCAGAAGACGAATTTTAAGTGAAATAGCTGAATAGCCTATTTAATAAATAGAGTTGAATTTCGAAACCGAAAAGATTCATTCTCCGACCAGAAATATTTTTCAGTGACAAAAAATGAGTGCCAAACAGTTGCGTTTTTACCAGAAAAAGATGAATTTCCTTCAAAATAGTTTTTTTTTTTTACCTTTAAAGGGAAATTTGCAGAGGAATAGGATGACTTTGCAATAAAATTCTAGGAATATCCACATAATAACTGTATTTTCGAGCAAGTACTTTGATTTGTAACCAAGAAAGATCAATTTTCAATCAAAAAGTTGCCTATAAAATTATTGGAGCTAAATTTTGAAACCATGAAGACGAATTCTTTCCCCGAAAATATTTTTTAGTCAAAAACAAGAACTTGATTGTTGAACCTACAATAAAGTATTCAAATTTCTAACCTAAAAGACGAATTCTGAATGGCAAATTTGATAGTTGTTATTATAAACACAAAAGATTTAAATTTCCAACATCACTGTGAAATTTCAAATCAAATAGAAGATTTTTTTTAATAGTGAAAGTTTCGACCAAATAGAAGACACTTCCACCTAGTAATTTAATTGTCAATAAAAAAGACGAAATTTTTAGAACACTCAAATCCTCAATTAAAGTGGATTAATTTTCAGCCAAACAGTTTTATTTTTATCAACAAAAAAAATAACATTTCTACCAGAAGGGATGATTGATGACATTGTAATCTTACTTCTAACTAAAAAAATTTTCATTTGCAGCAATATTTCGTTCAATTTACCAGGGAGACCCGTATGATATAAAGAGATTTTTACAATGAGTGAAATCTTCTTTTTCCAGGGAGAATCCCTTTTTTCATCCTAAATTTTACTTTTTTTATTATTATTTTTTATATTATATATTATATTCATTATATTATTTGATATTTATTTATTATATTATATTATTTATTGTATTATTATTATTTTTATTATTTATTTTATTAAATTTTGTCATTCCCTGTCATAAATAATTGTTTTCTTATTTCAATCTTTTTATTTATCAATTGTTTCTAAATGCTTCAACTTGAATTCATCAAGAGAAAATTCTACCTTATCAACTTCAGCAACCCATGCAGTGGCGCCATCTTTCCCAGCCTGAAATATTACTTTCCTGCAAGAAAGTTTTTTTTTTCTAGTAAACAATTATATTAAAAAGGAAAATGTATAACTTTCAACCAAATGGTTGCATTTTCTACCAGAACAATTTAATTTCTATCCAAAAAATGAATTGTCAAGGGAAAGTTAATTTTCAACCAAATGGTTCAGTTCCCCACTAAATTCTGGAACTTTCAAGCCAAAGTGACAAACCTCCTGCAAAACACCTAAATGAATTTTTACCCTGAGAATGTGATTTTCCAACAATAATATAATCTATTATCGAAAAGCTAAATTTCTATCTAATTAGCTTCATTTTGAACAAAGAAGTTCAATTTTCTGCTTACTAAATTGTTTCATTTCAAGTTGAAAAGGCGATTCTTTTACAAAAAGTTGAATCCTTAATCCAAAAATTTGAATTTTCAACCAAAAAGTTGATTCAAACCAAATAGTTGAATTGCCAATTAAAAATTTGAATCTCCAACCAAAACAGTTTCTAATTCAAAATCAGAAACACTTGAGTTCAACACTGTAAAATACAAATTGAAAAAAATGGTTGAATCTATACACAAAACAGATAATTTATAAACCAGACTTGCATTTTTCACAAAAAAGATTCAATTCACACCAAGATATTCAACTTTCTACTAAAAAAGACTAATCCTCAACTAGAAAACATAAATATTCAACTAAAAGTATCCATTTTCAACAAAAAATGGCATAGTTACATATAAAGTTTAAGAAATTGATTCTGAACAAAACAAAGGATAAATCGATCACAAAATAGTTTTATTTTCAGTCAGAAAAGATGTCTTTGACAAAATATTTGCAGTTTCAAAAAAATAATCAAAGCTGCAACAAAATACTTGTACTTCTAATTAGACGACGAATTTTCAACAAGAAACATGAATTTTCGAACAATAAGTTGAATTTCCAACCGAGACTCAATAATTTTCAACCAAAATTGAATAGTTAACTTTTAAGCTGGAAAAAGTACCATCCATCAGGAAAAAAAAACATTTTTCAAACAGTTAAATTCAACGAAAAAGAGGAATTATCAACAAAATAGTTTAGCCCTCAAATTCTAACGGAAAGAATTTATCTTCTACCCAAAAAAATAAATTTTCTACAAAACTGTCTAGTTTCCAAGCTGAAGAGTGAAATGTTTCAGAAAAAAATAAGTTTGTAACCGCAATAGATGCATTCTCAACTAGAGAATTAATTTTTAATGAAGGAAGATGAATTTACTACTAAAAGAGATAGGTCTTGGAGCAAATATGCAATTGTTGAATTTTGAGTTTCCAAAATTAATTTTCGACAAAAAAACACGTATGAATTTAACGAGAAAATACGAACTTCTAACCAAATAGTTGAATCACCAACTAAATAGATGGATTTCAAATAAAAAAGATAAATTTCTTACAAAAACGATAAATTTCCAATTAAATGCATGATTTTTTCCAGTCTTGAAGCTGAAGAGACGAATCCCTGACAAAAAAGTTAAATTTATATTTCAAAAATATGATTTTCCAACAAGAAACTCAATTTTAGTCAATTTTGAAAGTGATGCAAGCAATTACATCCTTTGTAAAAAATTAGCTCTCAAACCAAGATAAAAACAAGTTATTAACAAACTGGGTGAATCCTTAACCGAAGAGATGAAGTTTTAACTGAAATGATCAATCTTCAACAACAAAAGGATATGATTTTCCAAGAAAAGAGTTCCGCATTTAACCAAATAGTTGAATTTTTAACCATAGAGAGGATTTTTTCACCAAGATTAATATTCTAGCCAAAAATACGGTTTCCTTATGATTGATAACGTAGTTTATTGACCTCTATCATCAACTATTATCGAATATATTTTACATAAAAGTAATCTTTTTTTTTTTGTTAAAATGCATATATTTGCTTGAAAGTTTATTTTCTTGGATTCAAGTTTTATCTTTTTGTAGGAAAGTGATATTTTTTTGTTGAAAATTTATTTGTTAATGTTAAAAGTTTTTTTTTAATTACATAGTCTTCTATAATATTTTTGGTATAGAGATCTCTTTTGGTTGAAAATTCTTCTATTTGTTCGAAAGATAAATTATTCATTCTCAGTTGAAATTCTACTATCATGAACTATTTGGTTTGGAAGTCATCTCTTTTTGGTCAAAATTTATATTTCATGGCTGAAGGTCAATTTTCTCAAATTAAAAAGTCTTCTATCACATTTTTGGTCCAAAATTTATCTCTTTTAGTTACAATTCTCCTTTTTGCTTGAAAATTTAATTTGTTTGTTAAAAATTTATCTTTTCTAGTTTAAAGTCTGCTATCCTGATCTATTTGGTATCGAAGTCATCTTTTTCGATTTAGGACTTTTTTTTTATTTGGGGGCTATAATTAGGAATTCTACTTCTGGTAGAAAAGTCATCTTCCTTTGTTGACAATTCATCTTTTATGGTCAAAAGTTAATTCTTTTGAAATGAAAAGTCTAATATCGTCAACTATTTTGTTAGTCATCTTTTTCTTGTTGGAAATTCAACTGTTTTGGTGAATATTCATCTCTTTAAATTGAAAATTTAACACTCCATTGAAAAATAATTTCTTTTGGTTGAAAATTCATCTGTTTCATTGAACTGTTTTGCTTGATGTATTGTTTTTTATTGTTAAAAATTCAACATTTTTGTTAACCATTCGTCTTACTGAACTTGGAATTCATCTCCTGGTTAAAAAGTAATCTTTTCGGTTCGAAATTCATCTTTTATGGTTCAAAATTAATTCTTTTCAATTGTAAAGTTATCTTCTTTTGTTGGGAATTCAACTATTTTGTGGAGAATTCGTCTTTTTGAATAAGTAATTGATCTTTTGGTAGTAAAGTTATCTCCGTTGGTTGAAAATTTATTTGTTTGGGCTGAAAGTCAATTTTTTTAAATGAGAGTATATTATCATCAACTATTTTGTTCAACAGTATTATTTTTCTATTGGAAATTCAACTGTTTTTTTGAACATCCATCTTTTTGAATTAAAAATCTCTTTTGATAGAAAAGTAATCTCCTTCGGTTTAAAATTAATCTTTTATGGTTGAAAGTCAATTTTTTCAAATTTATGAGTCTGCTGTCAAATTTTTCATCCAAATTTATCTCTCATCATCAACTATTTCATTCAAAAGTTAGCCTTTTTGATTGGAAATCTTTATGGTTGATTCAACTTTTTTGCATAAAATGCACTTATTCCAGTTGAAGATTCATCATTTTAAATGAGAATTCATCAGTTTGGTTGAAAATTAATTTCTCTAACTGGAAATTTAATTGTTTCCATCCTTAGTGGAAAATTATCTTTTATAGTTGAAAATTCAACTATTTGGATGAAAGTTCGTCTTTATTGATTGACTAATCAGTTCGTTGAAAGTTACTGATTCTTATTCTTGTTCTTCTTGACGGTTCACAATCCAAGTTGAACAGTTGAATATTTTTTATATCAGTCGAAAATTCATCTGGTTGAAAACTCTTATGTTTCGTACAAAATTAATTTTTAGGCCAAAAATGTAACTATTCTATTTTTGGTTGAAGATGATTATCTCTATAGTTCAAAATTCAACCATTCAGTTGAAAAATGGTATTTTTTGGTTAAAAATTAATTTTTGGTCACAATTTCAACTATTTTAGTGGAGGGTCCATCATCTCAGATAAAAACTCGTCTTTTTGATTAAAAATTCCACTGCTACAGTTAAAAATTTTAAATTTTATTGAAAGATTCATCATCTTGCTTAAAAATCGATTTGTTTGAAAGTTAGTTTTTTTTTGTTGCAAGCCAATTTCCTGGTCTTAAATAATTTTTTCATCTGAAAATTTAACTTATTCCAATTGGAGATTCCATAGTTGTAGTTGAAAATTGTTGCGGACAATAATTTCTCTTTTTTAATAAAAATTAATTCATCTGTTTGAAAATTTAATTCTTTCAGCTGATGATTCTTTGTTTCGGTTGAAAAAAATTATTTTTTCGGTTCAAAATTCAACTATATTGTTGAAACATTGTATTTTTTGGTACAACATTAATCTTTCTGTTCAAAAATTAATATTTTTTTTTTAATATTCACCTTCATGCTCGAAAATTGAAGGGCTCTAGTTGAATATTTATCATTTTAGTTGAAAATTCATCTTTCCGGTTTGCAATTCAGACTGTTCCAGTTGAAGATTCGTAATATTATTCGAAAACTAATCACTTTGGTGGAAAAATGAACTATTTTGTTAAAAATCCATTTTTTTTTGTTATCGCAGATTGATTGTTCCAATTTTAAGTTCAACTGTTACAACTTTTGTGAAAAAATGAAATTTTTTTCGTGGGAAATTTGAGTATTCTTTTTTCATAATTAATTTATTTTGCAATTCTTGATCTGTTTTGTTAAAGGATGTTCAGAATGAATGTCACGAATTGAAATAAACGTTTGCGTTTTGCGACAAATATGAATATGTTACTTCTAGTTGACCGCACGGGGAAAAATAGATATTAAAACAGAATATCTAGATATTAACGGATAATATCTTAGCGATTGAACTAAGGGACAGAAATCT
>WSXT02193625.1:8080-19456 GCA_011762715.2 Neuroterus valhalla
ACGGATAATTTTACGCAATCTTCAATAACAATTCTGGCGAGGTTCAGTTTCAATTAAAGGATTCAGGTAAAAGGCTCACAAATAGCTGGCAACATACTTCTTAAATACAGAGAGAGTATGTCTTATTATTATATTTACCGGCGAAGTTAGAGAAGTATGCTAGGGTTGAAAGTAAAACAATGACAGGAAATTCCATCTTCATCAAATCCTCAGGATCAACGGAGAAAGAAAGAGTTTTGGGCACAGTGGAATAGAAACTGCTTCTTTTCGTTAGCGTTTATGGCCGGTAAGTGATCTCAATCTCCATAAAAAACTACTTTGTACAATGTGCAAAACTCGAACGTAGCAATACAAAAATTTATTGAACTCACGACTTTGGTAGCGATTGTGAATTTTCGAAAACAAAATCAGGAATTTTATATATTTCTCGATCCAAAGGTGAATAGTTTTATTGTACAATAAGTGCTTTACACGGATGAGCTGAAATTTGATGTCCAAGTCTTGCATTCCTAAAGCAATATATAAACTTCTTATTAAAATGATGATTTGGAGTAATACATTTCCAAAGCAATAGATGAACTTCAAGGTAAATGATCGATTTTAAATTGAAGAATCTTTTTTTTGCACAAAAAAAGAATTCTAACCAAATGGTTGAACCTCCAAACGAAAGTTTAAGAATCCGAACGTAAATTATAAGAATCAATGATAAAGTTTATCAAAAATGTCGAATTCATGAATAAGGCATGCCACTTTTCGAATAAATAGTAGCATTTATAAGAAAGAAAAATAATTTTCTACTGAAAATATCGCATCCCCAACAAAATACAAGAATTTCTCATTAAATGGTTGATTTAAGTACAAAAAGAGATGAATTTTCGACGAAGAATAAAGTAAATAAAATCATCAGCAAAGCGGATAAATTATCCATTAATCAGATACATTGCAAACTAGAGTTAACAAAATCTCGTGTATATTATTCCGAAAATTCCTCATGCTTAACCAAAAATAATAGAATTCTGAATAAATAATTTGTATTTAAGTAATATACATTGAATAAAACGTGAGAAACACAAACAGAATATAGGAAATTCCACAATCCAAACATACTTTAATCCAGTGTAAAACGTGAGGAACATGTTGAAAATGTATTCCTAAAAGCAATCGTTGAGCCATTAATTTTGTAAATTGAATAATTGATCATTATCGTACAAGGTATTTTCAAATTAATTCAATTATTGAAGATGTAATCAGTTAAAGAATTATACGACGATTTCGGACAATCGAAATCGTGTTCTTGCATACATAATATTTGAAGCATTAGGTTGTTTTATCTAGTATATTTATGTTGCATTCCAAAATTTTCTTGAGTTAGAATAGCAACATCTTTTGATTGTCTGTTCGAGTTTTCAACAAAAATATTTCCATTTGTTGATTATCAAAAGTGTAATTTAAAAAAATCTGAAACTGAGTTATTATGTAGTGAATGATTGTATTTCGGATGTGCATATAAAGTCTTATAAGGACAAGTCTGATAGTTTTCATTATATGAACAACTCCGTATTTAAATGCGTAGATACCCCAAACAACATTTCTTAGGCATAAAGATCTGCGTACTTTCTAGACGAACTTGATTTTTTAAAACTTTATTATCACCAAATATTTTCTGTACTAACTCGGAATTTTCGAACAATATTTGTTAAATGACAAAGTCAGAGTAAATGTTAAGAACAAATCATTTTTCTTTTGTACATTTGTTCGTCATATAATTCTTGACAGAATTATCAGAACATTTTCTGCTTATAATGAAACATTAAATTATGTATCTAGAGGATGGAAAAAGTATTTTCACTGTTTTGACAATCACGTTTCATATTTACTTAACAGTGCGTTGGAAAATAAAATAATGCTACGTAGATATTTGAATGAAAATCACACTTATATGATAACAATCAAGCGAAAAGTTATATTTGATGAATACAAAGAAGGTTCTAAAGAACCTTCAATATTCAATTAACAACAAATATCAATGTGGTATCGCTTCAGCACTTGCTTATGATTTTTTGCCTATGTATATTTGTCAAAGTCTCTGAGTAGCTTTGGAGAGTATGAAAATACGTGTAATTAATGAGAAAATTTGTCTTTATTGTTCATACCGCAAAAGTTCCACGGCGCAGAAAAAATAAGAGTGGATCAATGAGTTTTGTACTGTTCCTATAAATCAGAGGTATCCAACGCTTGAGCGACGGTGTAAATAACTGCCACTCGTCAATCTCCTCTCTCAACACCTTTGATGCCATCGTGCAGTGATTGCGACGTGGAAAGGGGTCCTCAGCGGCCGGGCTGTGTGAACAGTGCGCGAAAGTAGGCGTGGTCTGGCATAGTCAGACGAAGCCTGTGGTAGAACGAGGAGAGAATTCTCGAAGAAGTGCTCGGAGAAGGGGAAGAGAGGCACCTAACCCGAAAAACCGGTTTTAACGAATGTGTCTGTATGTCTGTTTGTCTGCCTGTCTGTCTGTCTGTAGGCACGATAACTTTCGAAAAAACAGATCGATTTGATTAGCCTCTGGTACACCCTTTCAGTGTCAGAAACTGAAGGTCAAGTTCGTTAGCCAGCTATTTTCGATGAAAAATGAATGTGGAGGAGAATTTTGAAAAGTTTTGAGACCATTTTTTTCAAGACTTGATAGTACCAAGTGCATCTCCCTGTAGTAAGTAATAAGCGGAACAATTTGTTCCCATGATGTTTTTTGATGAGAATAGAATTGTCAGAGTTATGGCACTTTCAAAATTCGAAAATATAAAAATAAATGAGAATTTCCAGCTTAAAAACGGGAGATATGAAAAAAAGTATAGAAGAAAAAATGTTTCTATTTGGAAGCCCTACAAGATAAACTTTAACACTTTTTGAATTCTCTCAAAAAGTCGAAAATTCCAATTTTGATCGCATAAGAAATAATGGAAAATAATTTGTTTACTCGATAACTTCCGAAAGAATGGAAATATTCGATCATGCTTTGAGACTCATTTTGAGGTACCAAAAAAACAAGTCGAGTTCGTTAACCAGCTGTTTCGGATCAAAAATAAAAGAGGGGGAGCATTTTGAAAATTTTTTTGGACTTTTTCTTCTAAGACTCAAAAATATCAAATACGGTTTCTTGCAGTAGGTAAAAAGTGAAACAATTTATGCTCATGATTCTTTTTGATAAAAACAAAATTTTCAGAGTTTTGGCATTTTCAAAATTAAAAAAAATAAACAAAAATCAGAATTTTTAGCCGAACAACGTAAGATATGAAAAAAAGTTCTAAGAAAAAATTGTTTCTTTTTAGAGCCCTCCACGATGATCTTTCCAACTTTTCGAGTTTCCTAAAAAAATCGAAAATTCGAATTTTAGTTGCACAAAAAATATTGAAAAATAGAATGATTCATTTTTGGTCAAACTATGTGAGGTGCGGGAAAATATAAATGATCTTAAATTGTGCACCAAAAAAATATCTACAAATTTGGTAAAATTAACTTCTTGATAGTACAAGTAGTTTTCGCTTCATTCATAAAAAAGCATATAAAAAATGAAAAAATATAACTTTTGGACAATTGACGCAAGATTAGGAAAAATGGAATACATGCAAGTTCTTTACCAGGAAAATATCATTATATGTGTTATCAAATTCTTTAACAGGATATTTAGTTCTCATTTCAATCAGAAAAAATGACTAGAAAAATGAAATAAATTTTTTTTTGAAAAAATGAATAATGCTAAAACAGAAGATTGATAGAGAAAAGTGTTGACCCGAAAAATATTTGTAAATTTGTTTTAATTTTACTCATTAGACGCGTAGTTTTTGTTCCAATCGTAAAATATGAAATTAAAAATTAAAAAATTGAATTTCTAGGGAAACTACACGACATTTAAAAAAAATTAGGTAACAAAAGTTCTCTACAACTTGGGACAAACTTCGATCGAGTGCGCAGCACAAGACACGCGATGAGAATGTATTCGGTAAAGACGGAGAAGCTTCAACAAAAGAGAATTCGCACTCATAAAATTAAAGTAGTTGACCTTTCGATTTTGAGTTTCACAAGCTTTTTACAAAATTGTAGAGAGGTACAAAGGCAAAGCGCGTAATGCGAGGTAAATTCATAACCGAGCGCGGAGCGCGAAGCGCGAGATTCAAAAGACGCGCGCCGTAGGCGCGCTCAAACTTGTGAGCAAAGCGAGCCGCGCGCGATGAGAATGTGCCATCTCAGCGGGCAGATTTTTTACTAGACATTGCAAGTAATTTACAAACAGGAGTCTAGCATTCGTAACCCGTAGAAGATTCAAAAGCATAGAAAGAATCCAGAAGAAGCTGGACCAGGTCATGTACCTCGTCAACGGATGGATGAGAAAACACGTCCTGGAACTGGCAACACAGAAGACTGAGATGGTTATCGTAACCGGGAAACGGATTCGTAGAATCATGACCATGCAGGTGGGTACAGATAAAATCGAAACCAAGATGGCTTCAAGACATCTTGGAATAATGATGAACTCGAAGCTCACAGCTCACCGCTCGTTAGATCACAGGAAAATGGGGCAAGTGGACAGCAAGACTGATCCCTGACCTAAGCTTGTGGGTCAAACGCCAACATAGAGAGGTAACATACTACCTTACACACTTCCTCTCGGAGCATGGCTATTTCCAGGCCTACCTCTACAAGATGAAAAAAGTGCAGAGTCCAAAGTGTATTCACTGGGAAGCCGAGTGGAACGACGCAGAGCACACTTTCTTCCACTGTGAACTATGAACGTAAAAATTAACGGGACGGAGCACGAAGTCCCATCTTAGGTGAGCGGGTTGATTTGATAGATCGGGAGAGGTGAGGTATCCTCACTCTCTTGGAAGGCGCCTTGACGACTCTGAATTGGCGCTGACTAACTCAGATCACTGAACATTCTGAGAGCCCTCCAATAAAGTGGGGAGAGCATGCGTGGTGTGCGTCGTTCCCCTTACTTACGCGTTAGCACATCCCACAGGTTTGTGCTCCGTCCCGTTAATTTCTATGTGCATGGACCCAACCAGGATGTCGGAGGCCGACGAGCCCGATGCACATTCCTGACGTGCTGTCGAGGACGACGCGTAACATCTTGGCTGGGATATGACAACGACTGAAATAGAAAAGAAACCAGCAGATGCCCCAGATGCACGACAAAACGGCACCTACTGAAGTAATGCGAAAGCGATTCCAGGGGGAAGCATGCCAAGAAGAAGATGGTGGTTTTTTAGTGGGTAGTAGATGGAAATTACATCCCTCCATCTCCATCAATATCCAAAGACCCACAATACCGACAATTGCGGATCCTTCTCGGTGTCATAAGTCACTGCTCTTCTCGCCTAAACAAATTCATTCCAATCTTCCTGGGATTGAAATCTAAATAGAAATCTAAATCCGTCTTTTTCTTGTTGACTCTTTTCCCATTAATTGGAGTTTCTTTGCAAAATATCTCGGCCTCATTTTTGACAAACGACTCACTTGGTATAGACAAATCCGAGCCATCCGAAACGAGGCCAACGGTGCCTTTACTTTACGTAAACCTTCTTCAATAACCCTCCAGTTTCTTGAGCTACCAAAACTCGTGCCTTCAACGCCATAATGAGGAGCATCTGCACCCACGCGATTCCTGTACAGAGATGGGCCGGATTACGTATTCATGATTATAGAATATAGAATACAGATTACATGTATTCCAAAGAGTACGTGAATACTTGAATACATGTATTCAAGGAATCCGTAAAATAACGCGCAACATGAATACATGTATTCATGTGATCCGTAAAATAACTTGCAACATGAATGCATGAATTCCAGTGTTTCCGAAGGGCTGATCGCATGTATTCAAGTAGTCCATTGAATAGCGCGCTACATGAAAACATGTAAAAATGTATTCCCGAAAGGCGGATCACATGCATTCACCTGTAGGTGAACACTTAAATACATGTATTCATGTATTAAAGTATTCACGTACTTCTTGAATACATGTACTCAAGTATTCAAAATTTAATGGATTACGAAAAGTATCTGATTACGCCCATCTCTGATCCTGTATGGGGCTCTGCTACCTCAAATCGTCTCTCCAAACTTGAAGGCACCTATGCGTTCCGCCTTGAACATTCCTTGGTTCTTTCGTAACAAAAAAATTCTTGCAGAATTCAATCATCCATCCATCACCAACGCAGCTCACACATACGCTGCAAAACTTCGTCTCTCATGGGCCAACACTTATATCCCTGCATCAACTCACTCGGAAGTATTGCAAGTAAAACTTATGACCGCTCAAGAAGGCCCTGTCTCCTCGTCTCACATCAATAATTGAGTCATCTGTCTCTTATTTTTCTATGTTTTTATGCGCAAGTGTCCTCGCAGTATAACTTTCTTGGACCACCAATTTCGAAGTCCTTTTTTTTTCTTGGTTCATAACCTGTGAGGTTGGTAACCAGTCCAGGAGGGGTTGTATTCGGTAGGCGCGCATAGCGGATCCGACACTACCCTCTTTCCAGGGTGTTTTTTGGAGATTTTCTCTTCTCGACCCCTCAAAAAAAAATTTTTCTTCAATATTTTGAGTCTTTGCAGGGGCGTACTTATTTTCTTCTTTTACCCGCTCTTGAACCATTTGTACTAATATGAATTCATTTAATATACTGGCCCATTCCGAAATTCAACAATCTAGCAATACTTGCATAATATCGCGTCTTATGTGCATCTTCATTCGGAATTTCCTTATTATGTTGGAAATTCAAGTGTTTCCTCATGTGAGTCTATTTTTTGACTCGAACTTTTGAATTGGAAGTAATTCTTTCTAGTTTGAGACTTGACCAAATCGTGGATTTGAAATTCGACCGATGACCGAAAAATACAGTCTGTTCGGGAGACCACGCGGTTAGAGTTTCAACTTCTTATGAAGAAGAGAAGAAATGGAGAAGAGGAGAATAAGGAAGAAGTAAGAGAAAAGAAGTAAGAAAGAAAGGGGAAGGGAAGAGAGAGCAAGAAAGCAAGATAGAGGCCAAAAAGACAGAAAGACGAAAAGACAGAAGGACAAAAGAAAGAGAGGAAGGAAGAAAAGGAGTAGGAAAGGTAGAAGGAAAGAGAGGAATACAAAGAGCCATTTCTTCATGATACTAGAACTTTGCGTGTGCCAGAAAAAATAGCGGCGATCGTCACTTCTCCCAATATTAAATAGATGGAGTGGGTATATATATGTATATACAGTATAGGCCAAATGTTTGAATACACCTCAGAAAAGAAACAGTTTTCCGCAATACCATCTGGAACTCGATTGATAGAACACCGCCACAACGTGGCGGTGTGCTAAAAATATTCAAGTAGTTGTATCAGTCCCAATTGATCGAACCCTATCTAGCTACTGTGGGATAAACTTGACCGAAGAGTGCAAGATTTGAAACAAATAAACTTTTTTCTATTGATTGTGAATCTGTATTGTACCACGCGTCTTCTTAACAATCCCAGATTCTTTAGGTCAGACAGTTTCTACAAATAGTGAATTAGCGTCACCTTCTTTGAGTAGTGTAAACGAGTTAGGTAGCTTGATTTCGCGTAGTGGGAAATTGGAAGCAATTTTGCGAGAAATTCCATCTCCTTCCCATAGAATATACACTGTAATAAGGCCTTTATTCCGTACCCGATTCTTGGCACAAGTTAAATCATGTCGTTCAACATTAAATTTGTTCGAATTTGCTTTTGAATCCCTCGAAGAAGTAAAAATAGAAAATCCAACTGCTTTGGGTTTGATTAATAAATTGGCGAATGGTGATACTATTCTTTGCTTGTTTGTGGTATTAAATGTTTTTTCTCTCATTCAAAGATGTTAAATAAAATATTACAAGGGAAGGATAAAGGTGTTAGTGGAGCTCTTAAAGCTACTAGACGTATTAATAAACAATTAGAAAATCAGCACACGGATTAAACATTTAAAAATTATACTCAGAGGCAAAAAGCTTTATTGGAAAATTCGATTTAGAAGAGATTTAATAGCCAAGACAACGTCGACCACCAAGAAGATACACTGGCAATCCCGAACTGCATGTAGATACTCATACTTTTGAATATTATAAAAGACAATATTTAGCTATGCTAGATAATTGAATTGCGGAATTAAAAAGGAGAATGTTGCAAGAAGGAACGGAAAATTTTAAAAACCTTGAGAATGTTCTATTGAGTGGACAAATTTCACAAATTATCCACAGGTATTCAGAATTCAATTATGTGAGATTAGAATCTCAATTGAATTATTTAGAAATCAGTTTGAATATAACTCTTTAGAAGAGGTTGCTGATTAATTCCAATCTTTGTCAAATGATTTAGTAATTTGATATTTGAATAACAAAATGCTTACTTATTTTGGTTTAATATTATCAATAACTTATTATTAACATTCAAAACGTCTATTTTAATTTTATTACGATTGATTCTTATAATATGCAAACTGTCGTCAGCAAGATAGATCGTGTGAACTATTTCCCTTTTTCTAAATAAGTTAAGTACACTTTTTATTTATATTTACAGGTTAAACAAATTTTTCTAGAAGTAGGCCTACTTATTCGATTCTTGATGACTTGTCCCGCATCATCATGTGAAGCTGAAAGAAGTTTTAGTGCCTGACGTCGTCTGAAAACGTACTTGCGAACGACAATGGTTAATCCGCGCCTAAACCATCTAGCCATTTGGGATGTGCACAAGTATATATAGATAAATTAGATTTACTGGAGGTAATTTGCATATTTTCAGAGAGGAACGATTACAAAAAAATGACTTTCGGCAGATTCATTTGGAATATCATATGTTTATGATCAAATTTTATCACTATTTTAAATTAATAGATTCCTGTCCCACTAAAAGGAATAATTTTTGAGGTATAGTGCAATTCGGACGCCTGTGCCGTGTATAGGTTGCTGCGCCCCTGATTCTAATATATATGGATGAACCTTCAAGCTTTTGAACAGACAGATGATATGTTTATGATCTCCAATTTCGAACATGAATGGGCGCGGTTAGCGCTCGGGTGGGGACTGTTCGGAATTCTCGCTTAATCGTGTTTTCACCATGTTCAATTACTGTCGATCGGGAGATTTGACGCCAAGTATCGGTGTAGGCAGTCGATGCTATCGAATGTCTACATCTAAACTCGGCTGTCGATAATCGACTGCGCTCAGGAGTTTGGTTTTCTGCAGTTTTCCTCTTCTCTGACCAGATGTTTAGGCAAACGCGAGCGTTTTAAAGAAAAAATGCGGCTGTCGACGGTAGGGGTCTCATAGATTGAAAATCCCACAGGATTGAGTACGTCAGGCATTGCTTGGAGGCTTATTATGGGAGTTGGGGTTATTGGGGATATAGTCTTTGTTAAAATGCATAAGAAGTTCACGTTCCGGAAATTCTCCTCCTTTTTGTGAGATTTTAACTACACGGTTGAAGAATTTATTCTTCTTTCTCAAGTCTGATTTCATCGAGGGGCTATTTCCTGAGGAATTCTTATTTGGAAAGTACTTAGAGCATATACTCCTAGAGTGAGCCTCGCATGTGAAAAGTTGTGGCCGGTTCGGTGATTCGGAGTGAGTGATAAAACAATATTGTGGAATACGTTATCTCTCTCGTGCAGCAACGTGATTGGCTGAGAATAGTCAAACAGCATATGAATCATATTCTGTCTCTGTCTCTCTCACTTTGACACCAACTCTGCCATTGACCGGCTCCCTCCAGGAGTAAATGCTGTAAGGGTAAATCTCTGCTTAGTCTCTCTCCAGTCCGGTTAGCCTATCAGTCTGTCTCCTTTGCTCTCCTATCTTCATCTTTTCACCTCTATTTTTCACCCGATCTGACCCGAAAAGAACAAACGACGAGCGCGAGTGTGAAGAGATAAGAACTGTGGAAGAGTGGGAGCGATGAATAAGAACTTTTTTCGAGAAATCATCGGTTGAGGTTTGGCTATCACTGCTAGTTGCTGGCAGTCTGCCCGACATAAATTCTCAGTGTATAGCCCCTCGGATCTCATTTCCTTGAAGAGTTCATTTTTTTTTTGGATTCAATTGTTTGGTTGAAAACATGCCGATTCTTCTTTCTTAGGAAAATATTAGGAAGAAGTCAAGGAATTTGAGCTATAATAATTTATTTCATTTATTCATTGCAAGACTCAGAAGACGGTCTTGTAATACTTATCAACATATATAGTTTATTTATACATATTCAGGAGTAATATATGGAAAAAGAAGCAGTTGCATGGGCATGACACATGCATGGAATTCCAACTACACTATGCCTGGAAAGCAATAGAATTGTTGACTTTCACAACCCATGAGCGTGAAAACGATCACCACGCATGCGCGCATCTTTTAGTTATGCAAGTTCAGATACATGCGCAGAGATTTCTGTGAGGTCCGGGGTTTGTCAACTTCACCTTCTTTATTCCTCCTCAGATAATGGAGTTGCATTTCAATACATATGTGGGATCAAATATTGCGTAGAAAGCGGAAAAACTTTATCCTTAATATTTCGTGTAAGCTTGCTGCCTGAAGGCGTGACTACACTTCCTGCATCGATATTTAAACTAAATATTATTGATCAAATAATTTCTTATGCAACACGACATACTACAATGGACCGTGCGGATTGAGGTTCTTTGAAGGCTGACGCTTCCTCTTCTTCGGCCCATGAACCGGCTGAGGACCCCATCTTCTATTTATAATACGATTCGCTTCAAAATAAGCATAGGCCAAAGCTGCCTCATCGAATTCATCATCTTCTGCACGATTTTTTAAAACATCAGGTGAAGGTCGATATAAAGGTACAGGTTCCTTCATTTCCAACATGACAATACGGTCTTTCGGGTTGCTCCAAGGTGTTCTCATTTCTCTAGTTATTTTCTCTTCCTCTTTTCTATTTTTATACCTGAAGCATTTATTAAGAAATCCATCTTGCAAATCGCTTTTTTTGCTACGATCACGAGAGGGTTTATCGCGTAGGCAATCTTATTGGGAAATTCATTATTTTCATATTCAATGAAGACTTTGGTCGGTTCATTCATCTCTATTCTATATTTATCTTCTTCTGGTATACCCACACGAAGCATAATGTATTGTCTCTTTTTCCGCGGCTCTTTGGATTGTACAGGCTCGTGTATAGGATGCTTTCCACTCGGACGCGCTTCACCCAAACGAGCACCACCCGAACGAGCACCACGTGCTGCTCCTGCAAAGATAATGTGAGTAGTTCAATTTAAGCTTTCAATTCTTTTGATCAATAATTTAATCGCAAATGCAATCCCTCGATTAGAAATTGAAGAGATTTGAATTGTTTCGAATTGAGATTCGAGAATCGTTAAAAAATCT
>WSXT02193636.1:0-19455 GCA_011762715.2 Neuroterus valhalla
TAACCGTATTCAGCAGAAACCTTCGGCACAGGGACCCTCTATCCGCAACCTGAGGACGCGTTCGGTGGCTTTGTCATGGGCTCATCAATTCGATGCCAAAGGAATCGAACCGAAACCGAATGGTATATATATATATATATATAGATAAGAATCGGTATCGACAACACTACTTCCGTAATTAGGAAACTAAAGAATGGTAAGGCTGCTGGTGTGGATGGTATTTCCTCTGAAATGCTTCAGTTCGGTGGAAGATATTTGTTTGTATGGATGTGTGAATTTCTGAATATGTGTGCTGTGAATAGCGAAGTTCCGAGCGATTGGAGAAAGACGATTATTGTCTTGATCTACAAGGTAAAGAAGGGTAGTTAAGGCTGGAACCAAATGAGTTACCCTTACCCTGATAGGGATTTGGCTTGATAGTATAATAAATATCAATAATAATTATGAGTAAAATTTTGCGTACTAGTCCTCCCCCTCCTCCCCCTTGACCAAATCCTGGATCCGTCACTGCGTGAAGCTGAATGTTTCTTGCCTTCACCGCCACTGCAAATGATTTTAATTGATGCAAAAGCTCATCACAATTGTTTTCCGGTAGCGCCGACGGTATTCAATTTTTTTTGAGATAGTTACAAACAAATATCTGAACAAAAGTTATATCTTCTCCATTCGAAATAATAAAATACTTTGAGCCTATATTTTCCGAGAGAGGTAGGTGTAGAAGGATGTTGATTTGCGATTGGGTCAAATCCAACATGAATTATCAATAGTTTATAACAATTTAATTAACGAATTTCTAATCTGGACATTTTTCAATAGAAATTTTTCATTTATTCTGCCGAATCCCGTGCTAGTATCTCCTTGAAGCTTTTTCTGATTGATCGTGTGTTATTAGAAAACAATTATATTTTGTGTAAACAAATTTCATGAACAAATGGAGCATTTGACTATTCTTTTGAAGATAAGTTTCGTTTTTCCTCTAAAATCAATTGCGAATCTTTCACTTATGATCCTATATCATAGATATTGTTATTTTCAATAACAAACACTCATTATTTAACCAGGTGTGATAGAAAAATGCATATTTTCATCATTTTTCGGTAAATAAACTTCGTTTCTCCAGCCGAACAACAAGGATTCTCTATCCAATGGTCTCCTATCATGCCCATTGTGCTTTGCCATAATAATTGCACAATTTTGAAACAAATTCAATCAATGAATACATTGTTTTACCATTTTTCAATACTTACGTTTCGATTCCCTTCACACAAACAAGTATGGATCTTCTATTCATAGTCATTCACCATTTATTAGAAGAGTCATTTAATATTGAAACTAATTCGATGGAATATACATCATTTGACAAGTATCCAGTATATGGGTCCGGTTCATCTTGCAGAATAAACCACAGTTCTGTCAATGGTTGTCATTTTGGCCTTCCCATTTCATTTTCATAGTTATTTTTCCTGATTGAAGTGAAAACTACATATCCTGTTAAAGAAGTTAATAACACATCTAAAGATATTTTCCTGGTAAAGAACTTGTGTCTATCTGATTTTTCCTAAGCTTGTGTCCATTGTCCAAAAGTTCTTTTTTTTCCATTTTTTATATGGTTTTTATTAAATGAAGCAAACACTGCTTGTCCTATCAAAAAGATAATATTATCAAATTTGTAGATCTTTTTTTGGTGCAAAAGTTTAGTTCGTTTATATTTTCCTGTACCTTGCATAGTTTACCGAAAAAATTAATCTTTCTATTCTTCATTATCTTTCGTATGCTCAAAATTTAAATTTTCGATTTTTGAGAAAACTCGAAAATCCACATCTCCGACAATTTTGTTTTCACCAAAAAAACTCAAGAGGATAAATTGTTTCTCTTTTTACATACTACAAGAAATCGTTCTTACCATTTTTTAATCTTGGAAAAAAAGTCTGAAAAACGTTCAAAATGCTCCCACTCTTTTATATTTGATCCAAAATAGCTGGGTAACGGACTGGACTAGTCTTTTTGGTCCCTCAAAATGAGTGCCAAAGCACAATCGAATATGATGATTCTTTCGAAAGTTATCGAGTTCACAGATTATTTACCATTATTTTTTGTTCGATCATAATTGGAGTATTCGATTTTTTTGAAAATTTAAAGAGTTGTATTGACGATCTTGTACGGCTCCCAAGAAGGAACTTTTTTTCTCTCTGACTCTCTTTTCAATCTTGCGTTATTTGGCTAAAAATTCTCATTTTCTTTTATATTTTTGAATTTTGAAAATACCATAACTCTGACAAGTTTGTTTTTATCAAAAAATATCATGCGGATAAATTGTTTCATTTTTTACCTTTTACAAGAAACCGTACTTGAAATTTTTGAGTCTTGCAAAAAAAAGTAAACAAAATGTTCAAAATGCTCCCCCTCTTTTATTTTTTATCCAAAATAGCTGGTTAACGAACTTGACCTGTCTTTTTGGCCCCTCAAAATGTGTGTTAAAGGGCAATCCAATCCGAGTAGTCTTTCGAAAGTTATCGAGTATGCAGACACCAATGACGACGACGACGACGACGACTACAACAGACAGACAGCCACCAACGTAAAAACTACTTTTTCGGAATCAGGAGGTTTCAAAACGTGGAGATTTCATGAATTCCGCGAAATTCAATTTTCACATAAAACCAATACCTTCTCATTATGATGAGAATGTAAAAATTATTAGGATAAATTGTTTCACTTCTTACGTGCTACAAGAAATTATACTTACAATTTTCGAGTCTTGGAAAAAAGATCCAAAAGAATGTTCAAAATGCTCCCCCCCTTTGATTTTACATCCACAATAGCTGGTTAACGAATTTGAACTGTCTTTTCGGTCCCTCAAAATGTGTGTCAATGGGCAATCCAATCCGATTAGTCTTTCAAAAGTTATTTAGTAGATATACAGGCGACGACGACATCTTACGTATTCCCCCTTCAAATCTTTTGAAATCTTAACATCTGGTGTACATTCAGATATCAAGTGGTCAATTCCTCTCTTCAATCTAGTCTATTCTTATCAGATTTGGGACTCACGAATTTTCACACCTACTTCTTCCTCCTATCTCCGTTTTGATCTCGGAAAAAAAACTTTAGAAATTGCTGTTCTCACTCTCGAGCTCTTATGGTCGAGAGCGATCATCGAGCTCGAGAGATCCTCGATCTAATAAGGTCGACAGATGAATGTCGTAGTGACAAGAAAGGAAGAAGGGTCGATGGAAAAGTCGGAAAATCCCAAGATCCGCAGTCTCAGAATGAAAGAGAGTATATTTGAATGAGTGATTGGTCAGATTAGATTCTGAGCACCGGCAGTTTTGCCAAGTTAGAAATCTCAGACTTGCCATTTAGAGCAGCCTACATCCCGGTCTGGTCACTTGGTTAAAATTTATGGCTCTGGCTATGACAGATAGAAAGGGTTTGCCTTCGCGACAAACGATACGTTTTAAGCGTGTCGCACGACGCGACGTTACGACTCCAATGGATCGGTACCACTCCCGTAGGTCGTGATCTATGTTGCTTTTGCTATTGCATGAAGTTACGATTTCCGGTACGTGTGTCACTTGCAGAAATTGAGATGTTAACGTGATTCGAATCAGGGAGATGACATATTTCTAGTAGTTTATCAGTAGAGACCCCCATTTTATGCGAAGCGCATAATCGCATAATGTCTCAGAGTTGGATATTATTCGAAATCTTTGCGATTAATGAAGTTTCTAAGTTGAATAAACAAGATTTTTTGTCGCATGAAAAAGCATAATTTTTTTTCAAACGCATAATTTTGTAATTTTCGCATAATTCTCGCATATTCTGCAATAATCTTGCAAAATTTCACATAATTTTGAAAAATTGAAAAATCCTAATACATCTTCTAAAATGTATCACTTCTATTACATTTCAGGAGCATGAAAATTTTGTTATTTTGTGAAATGTGAGTGTAAATTTGAGCAATGTCCTATTGTTGCATTTTGAATTTCACGTTTCGTGCCAATTACCTCCCCTCAACGTCCCATAGCGAAACCTGTCTTACTTAAGTCAATTCTCAAATGGCGTCTGCGAGGAAGTTGAAGCAAGTCATCTGTCATTAGTGTGATCATCAATCGATATGCTATTGTGATTCTCTCTCAGTTTTCGATTAAAAAAAGTGAATTATTTTAAACATGAGCTGAAGTTTGCAAAGTTTATGGTAAACGAAAAATAAAAAATGTTATGACGCAAAATCTAACTCTTCGATTTAGTAGATTTTTACGCCTCTTGCCTAAAATCCTAAACATGGATTTTGTAGATTTTGATAGCAAATGATTGAAAAAAAAGTTTCATGCCTCTATCATCCGGGAAAGGCTGTCATCTTCTACCCTCGAGAATATGAAAAATTGGAAAAAAAATTCCAAAACGTGTTCAAAGCCTCTAACCTCAAATCTTAAACATGGATTTTGTAAATTTCGATGGTCACAAACTGTAAAAGAAGTTTAATCCCCTTAGCTGCTAGGGAAAACTGTCAATTGTTAGGGGATGAAGGGTCTTTCCACAGTAGCTAGGGGGATAAAACTTTTTTCACAGTTATTTACCAGCAAAATCTTCTAAATCCATGTTTAGGATTCCGGGTAGGAAGCTTCGAACAAGGTTTAGAATTTTTTTTCGATTTTTGATATTTTTGGGTGTTGAAAATGATAGCCTTTCCCGGAAGATAGGAGGATGAACTTTGATTGATATAACAAACCATTAAAATCTATGTTTAAGATTATGCGTAAAAAGCTCTGAAAACATTTCAGAATTTTAATTAGATTTTCGATACTTAGGGGTTGAAATCGACTGCTTTCCCCGGCAGATGGGGGGATTAAACTTTTTTTATAGTTATTTGGCTTAGGAATATACCAAATACACGCGTTAGATTTTAGTTAAGAACATTTTTAACTCTTTCGTTCATCAAAGACGTTGCAAACTTCAGCTTCATTCATTTTTTGCCATTTCGAAAAACGCCTGCTTTCAAACTTCCAAAAAAATATAGTTTTTGGAGTATATCAAATAATCTTTAGTATCATTTCTAAGTCCAACTTTTCAGCTTTCAAATGACGAACTTTGAAATATCGTTCTATTTTTTTTCGACCAAAATATGAGCCTCCGAAAAGAAAAGTTTGATAAAAAAAATCAAGATTTGTTCAAACATTTCATCACAGTTTTTTTCATTCTTGGAATATCACAAGGCTGATAACACTATCGTATTTCTGGGAAAATTTCCTATCAGTCAAAATGTTTTTGTTGACGAATTTGAGCTGAGTTACGGTCGATCAAATTTGCCGGGTAAGGCTAACCCATGTTTGTACTATTCGAGATTTTTTGAAGTTCGTACCCTGAGTTTGCTAGCAGACATGTTGATTTTAAAGTATGAAATCGTACACGCTGTGTTCAAGGAACAATTGAAGACAACTCTCGAAAATGAACTGAAACCTAAAGAGGACATTGTTCCGAAGATCCTAACTGGAATGGTAGCTAATCATTCGGGTTTTGCTATTAAATGTCTTCAAATGATCAATGTTTGTGTATCAAATGTAGAGGCTGAGCATGCGTTTAGCGTTATCCTTTATGTAAAAATGTGATAGTATAGGTCCTCCTATATTGCGTTTTGAAATAAATATTTGATATCAAAGTTAGAAACTTATTCTTCTCGTTTTTATTAACTCAATTTCGTAATTATATCCTTATGTATAATAAAAGCAAGTAATATTTATCTCAGTATTGAATATTTATGTGAATTATTATTCTGATTTTTCCATCGCATGATTCCGCATAATTCAAATTTTCACAGCAGTTTTTTGCATAATAATCAATTTTCCATCGCATAATTCGAAGATTTTAAACAGCAGAAAAAATTGTCCCTATTTATCAGTCATAATATCCTTCTCCCGGATTGAGCATGTACACTGAGAAACTTTATATATAATATACTAACTATGCAAGAAGAATGACTGTTTTCTGTAGGAACACGATGTATATTATAGACATTTTATACTTTTTGTAATGGGGTTAATACCAATTATTAAAATTGGTTTCAAAAATTACTAACTGATTTAGCAGAAGACATCGAGCCATGGACCGAACGCAGCCGAGCGTATCCGACGTGTTTTCATTCCCATATTTCATAATGTTCTGTAGATAAATGGAACATCGCCCGACTGCTGCCTTGAAGATGCGTGTTCGATTCCTGCGAGCTTCATTTTCTACTAAACAATTTTTTCTGTTTCAGCTTTTAATTTAATAATATCATGTTTTCAGATTACACAAATATATCATTAAAAATGTTGTCAATTCCGAATTTAAGTTAATATGAACTTGTGTTTAATGTAGGATACTGTATAGTGTATATATTCGGTTTCGTGTTCAATAGCATATGTGAGTTTCTTTTTTTTCTATTCGGACTGTAGCACATTTTGCTAACCAGTTAGTAATTCGGCGCGCAAGAACCCTGCCGCATCATTCTACTACAGTTTGTAAATACTGTTTTCTCCTGGAGTTAATCATCCAACAAATTCACTATTTTCTTCTATTAAAATTAGTAAATAGCTATAGTACGGACTTGCAGTTTTACTACAGAGTTTAACAATTACTTCAAACGGTTTTTACAATAGATGCAATAGTTTTAGTTTTTATTCTAACATATGTATTTTATAATTCTGACAGCAGCTACGAGTTACTATTGAAATTAGTAAATATTATTAAAACATTCTTTTTGCCCCTCATTGCAAACTTCAGATAATAAGATCTAGGTTAATTTTTAACAAAAACTACTATCCAAGATTTCTCAGTGTATTTTACATATTTTCCGGGACTATTTACTGAATGGTTTGCCTCTTCTAGGTTAAAAGGAAACTAGAAAATCCCATATTTTACCAGATACTTCATCATGTTTAGAAAAAAATTGTTAATCACTCAACAAGATATTGAATAAAAACGCACAAAATCGTTGCTGTTGATTTTGTAGCATCCCATTTTGAACAATAAGAATTTTCACTGTGCCTGCATTTGTTTTCAAATCTCATATTAAATTTTTTGCAACGAGATCCGGCGTACTTCTCGGCGTACTTTTGAAGATTAGCGCTTTTCTGTAAGAGCATTAGCAAGTTAGCCTTAGCAAGATAATATTTGACTGAATGTGTACCAAATTTCACCAACCAACAGAATGTTGATTCATCCTAAGATTTTTCCGAGCGCGCAGTCTGCAGTGACCTTAAGTTATGAAGAAAAATTTAATTGCAAATAGTAAACGACGAAGTAACGTCATATTTTTACCGTGCTTCTATGTATTTTTTCGGTCTTCAAATTTTCAAACTGGTGAGAAAAAATTTGTTGTATCGAAAAGACAATAGTCCCACAATAGTTTTCATTTTTTGGAATAAAAACGATGTTTTCAAGTTTTTTATGCTCATCGATTATGAAAAAAGTTTAACGATTTCGGGCCACCTATCCCCGATGCCGGCCCATAATGGGGAGATGAATGTATTTCAAAAAAAAATCTGCCCGCTGCGCGGGCACATTCTCCTGCGCGCGCTGCTCGCTTCGCTCACAAGTTTCAGCGCGCTTAGGGCACGCGTCTGTCGGATCTCGCGCTTCGCGCTCGATGATAAATTGACATACAGAGCTTTCGAAACTCGATAGCGAAATGTCGACTACTTTAATTGGATGATTGTGAATTCTCTTTTGTTGAAGCTTCTCTGGCTTTAACGAATACATTCTCATCTCGTGTCTCGTGCTGCGCACTCGATCAAAATTCGTCCGAAACGGTAGAGAAGTTTCGTTGCCCAATTTTCTTAATATTTTGTGTACTTTTTCCAGAAATATAACTGTTTCATGCTTTATTTTATTTTATATGATTTAAGCAAAAACATACTTCCAATCGGAAAAAATTATAACAAATTTATAGATCTTTTTCGGGAACTTGTTTTTTCATGAGCTTTAACAATCGTCCGAAAGTTCAATTTTTTCCTTCTCAATATGGTATTTTTTTGATAAAGTAAGAACTGCTTGTCTTACCAAAAAGTAAATTTTAGAAAATTTGTGAATCTTTTTTTGGTGCACAGTTTTTGTTCATTTATATTTTCCCGTACCTTGCATAGTTTGACCGAGGAATGAAACTTTCTATTTTTCATCGTTTTTCGTGCGTCCAACATTTGATTCTTCAATTTTTTGGGAAAATTCAAAAAGTTGGGAGAAACATCATGTAGAGCTCCCGAAAACAAATTTTTTTTCTCTCATACCTTTTTTTCATATCTTATGTTGTTTGGCTGAAAATTCTCATTTTCGTTCATATTTTTGAATTTTGAAAATGCCACAACTCTTACAATTTTGTTTTTATCAAAAAAAAAATCATAAGGATAAATTGTTTCACTTTTTACCTACTACAAGAAACTGTACTTACAATTTTTCAGTCTTGGAAAAAAAAGTCCAGAAAATTTTCAAAATGCTCCTCCTCTTTGATTTTTCAACCAAAATAGCTGGTTAACGAACTCAACTTCTTTTTTTGTCCCCTAATATGGTTATCAAAGCAGGATCGAATATGATCATTCTTTCGAAAGTTATCGAGTTCACAAATTATTTTTCATCATTTTTTGTGCGATCAAATTTGGAATTTTCGATTTTTTGAGAAAACTCAAAAAGTTGTATTCACGATCTTGTAGGGCTCCCAAGAAGAAACATTGTTTCTCTCTGACTTTCTTTTCAATCTTGCGTTATTTGGCTATGAGTTCTAATTTTCTTTTATATTTTTGAATTTGGAGAATACCATAACTCTGACAATTTTTTTTTTATCGAAAAAAATGATTGGGATAAATTTTTCCACTTTTTACGTTCTACAAGAAATTACACTTTAAATTTTTGAATCTTGCAAAAAAAAGTCCAAAAAAATTTTCAAAATGCCCCCCCCCTCTTCGATTTTCCATCCAAAAAAGCTGGCTAACGAACTTGACCTTCAGTTTTTGACACTAAAAGAGTGTACTAAAGGCCAATCAAATCGATTAGTTTTTTCGAAAGTTATCGTGCTAACAGACATACATACATACATACATACATACAAATTCGTAAAAATCTGTTTTTGGGGTTCAGGGGATCTCGAACGTAGACATTTGACAAAAACGGGGAGGGTTAAATTTTACACAAATCTAATACCTTCTCTGATGAGAATGTAATAAGATTACGGTAAACATCCATAGGAGCTGTGCTTCAATTACGTTATGGATAAGCCGATTAGCGGACCTCTCCACCCCTTTCCGCCTTTCCAATGTAAGAAATCGAAACAAAATGTAAGGCCAGATTCGGATTCTGCGCATCAAAGCCTTTAGGAAAAGTATAGTCTGGTTTCTGGGTTATGAAAAAAAAATCTTGTCAGTCTGTGTTTTTTTTATTTCATGAATTTTTTGTAGCCTGAGCAGAGCCTTTTGAAATATTCATCTTTTTTTAAGAAAATAAATCATGTTTGTTCGAAAATCCTCTTTTCGGTTGAATTTTTTCAATTAAAAATTGAATTGTTGCATTTTTCGTAGGAAAACATCCACTGTATGGAGCTATCCACTATAGGGAGTTTCCCCTGGATTTTGGCACTTTAAACCCCACTACTCTACAGCCTTATAGGACGTGGTCAGTAATTTCGTCCCGTCATAGAATACTAGTTGCCCTTAAAATACATATTTTTCTTAAGATAAGACAGAAATAAATTTATAAAAAGTGACTTAATATTTCCAAACGCTAGCGTATCTCAATAAAAAATTATACGTTAGTCATCTTTGAACACTCCCTTACTCATGACTTTATAATCTGTGAATTCATCGTCTATTCATCGGGTTCTTTTAGATAGAAAAGTAGCATTCCGAACCTATTAATTATTATAAACAGTGATCATGCCTATAAAACTTAATATTGCAATGATATAGAGATACGAAATTATCAATTTAACTCGCTACGTTACGACAAAACTGACATAACTCACGTAAGGAAGTGTTCATGTTCAAGAAGAACGATATACATATGTATATTGAATAGAAGATAAGGACTCCAGTACTCGGCATTCATCATTGTAATACGCATATTTACCGTATATCCTGAAATTATTTTCAACCTTTTCCAATCTGACAATATAGAAAATGAACACTCCCAAGCAGAACGCTTATCTGTCATAACTTCAGAATGTGATGTAGAATAAAAATATAAAAATAAAAAAATAATAATTGCTAGTGTTTCTTGATATAATCTGGAATTCTCGCAATATTTATAAAAAGATGTGTAGAATATTTCCTTTCAAAGCACCTGAAAGCAATTGGAAATTCGTCTTCGCCGAAAGTCCAAAAAAGGTCATGAATGACTTATATTGCTTTTAGGCTAATTTACTGAATAAACCACTTTTGATAAGTACAATATTCAAAAATTGTAACAAGAGTAGTATACCAATTGTACTGAGAGTGACACATTTTTCTCTGAGTTTGACTTTTTAGATTTTTCCCATTAGGAGTCATTTACAAAATACGTGATACTGGTAGAGGTGAGGGGTTATTAAGAAAAATGTCATGGTTTATCACGCGGAGGGCGAAGGGTCAACGCTCGTTATCAGGTAATGTAGACCTTCTCTAATAAGATGATATTTTTGTACAAATGTACACTGAAAAACCTTGTTAGTATTTTTTGTTAAAAATCACCCTACATTTTACTATCTGTACTTTGCAATAAGGGGCCAAAAGCATGTTCTAAATATTTATTTATTTCAATAGTAACTCGTAGCTGCTGTCAGAATGATACAATATGTTCGAATAAACCTAAAACTATTGCATTTACTGTAAAAAACGTTTGAAGTAATTGTTAAACTCTGTAGTAAAACTTCAAGTCCGTACTACAGCCATTTACTAATTTTGACAGGAGAAAATAGTGAATTTGTTAGATTATTAACTGCAGAAGGTAACATATTTACAAACTTTAGTAAAATGATGCGCAGGGACCTTGCGCATCGAATTACTAACTGGTTAGCAAAATGTGCTACAGTCCAAATAGAAGAAAAAAGGAAACTCACATATGCTATTGAACTCGAAACCGAATATATATAGTATATACACTATACAGTATTATCCAATAAACATAATTTCATATTAATTTAAGTTTGGAATTGAAAACATTTGAAATTACATATTTGTGTATTCTACAAACACATTATGTTATTATTAAATTATAAGCTGAAACAGAAAAATCGGGCTGGTTAAAAACAAAGCTGGCAGGAATCGCACACGCGTCTTCGGGGCAGCAGTCGGGCGATGTTCCATTTGTCTACAGAACATTATGAGAGATGGGAATGAAAACATCCATATGACCTAAATGATAAAAAGTTCGTTGGTTCCAATTAATTTAATCCCTAATTTATCAACAATAATGATAACTTTATAATTTTGAAAACCGAAAACTTAAATGGATCAAGTTAATAATAAAAAATTACTTGAAGATTTTCAAAAAGTAAAATGAATCTCGAATTTCAAAAGGTTCACACAAACACTTTTTAAAACAAAAATATATGAATCCGTTGATCGGAGATCGACACACGTCGGATACGCTCGGCTGCGTTCGGTCCATGGCTTGATGTCTTCTGCTAAATCAGTTAGTAATTTTTTTAACCAATTTCAATAATTGGTATAAACCTCATTACAAAAAGTGTAAAACGTCTTTAACATACATCCTGTTTCTACAGGAAATAGTAATTTTTCTTGCAAAGTCAGTATGTTATGTTACTTACAATACTTATTACTCCTATTTTCTTTGTACAATTTATCAAATTCTCTAATAATTTTTCCTATATCAGATTTTACTACAAAAAATAGTCAAGCTTGCTATTATTAAATAGGAAACCTTTTTATAATAATAGTACAACTCATTATTTAAATATTAAAATGCCGAAATTTTAGCGTTCGCCCCAATTTGCTACCTATTTTAGTAATTTTCCTAATATAAAGTTTCTCAAGGTATCTCTTTCGTCATATATAAATGTCAATCAGCTTGTTGATACTTGTCAAATATACTTTTCTCATTTTATCACCATGTGTTTATTCCAAAAATGTCTGTATTAATAAGAGGAGGCACAGCAGAAATTTGATTTTTACAAACAATACCGCCCAACTCCAGGCATAAAAAGTGATTCAGCTAAAAATCCTAGGGGAATCTGAACACAAAAGAAAAGAAGAATTAGGATTCTTCGATTTTACTCTTGCCGATCTTCAGTTCTTTTTTGCATGTCGAGACAACCCCAGAATTTTCATTTAAATAACTTTTTATCCTTCGTTTTTTCTGTGCTTGGTGGAAGAATGTTGCCAAAGTTTTGTTTATTTTTAACACATTGATTGGAGGTTCTGCTCTTCTTATCTCTTATCACATTTTTATCTCTTAACAATTCAACATGCCAAGACGATTCTCAAAGTTAAAACCGATTTGCAAACATTTGAAAAGATTTCGAAGATATATCTGATGGGGAACAGGATATTTTCAAGAAAAAAAATAATTCTGAATTTAAACATTGATTTATTTTTCATTTCTTCCTTCTCAACCAGAATTTTAATTATTTTCCGAAATTCCTGTTCCATGTAAGGCATTCGAAAATAAAAGTTTTCAAAATCCGGCCAATAAAGACATGGAACAAGCACTGCTTTTACAAATTTTTGAAACGAAGTTCCTTGTACGATGATAGAGAGAATACGTGGGTAAAGACCTAATCCACAGAAAGTATCTTGACACCGTGACGTTGGAAATTGTTATTGACTTTAGAATATTACACCGGTTGAAATTTTTACGAGCATTGTTTACGACAAATTGCCACAGGGAAGAGGAGCGTTAATGCTCCTAGTGTACTCTTACTAGCACTGACATATGATACCTTGCCTGATCAATGCGCAAGCATTGGGAGTCTAGGGAGATATATATGACACAGGTTAAAATTTTCACGAGCATCGTTTAAGACCTATAAATTTCATGCGAATGCAGCTTTTGCATTTTGCAAAATTTTCAACCAATTTTTACACATTTGATATATTATTGTAATTTGCTTTACAACAAGTTCGAATCGCAAAAAATTGGACGATTTTTACGATTTTTGATATTTTTTATTATGGGTTCGTAATAGAAGTAAAAAAACGGACGTGTCGAGTCACACGCGGAAGGAACGAAGTTCCTTCCGTTGCTTAACAAATACTGAATATAAAGGTTCCTCAAATAATTATATAACGTATGTACGCATTCGAAACTCCGTTCCTACCACATGTTTCAAAGACACGCATTACTTTTTTATACTTGCCTGAGGAACGTTTATATTCAGTTCTTGTTAAGCAACTAAGCATTGTAATTCTTTTCGAAAAAACACTGTTTCAAAGTCTGCTTGGACGTATGGAAATGTTGAAGATCTCGCGTTCGATCACCAGAGTTAAGCAGCGCTTGGCTTGGTTATATTCGAAATATTATCACCTAATTTTGAAAGGGACCCTAAGAAATATTATGAGGGGAAGGAAGGGGGATCAGTACGAAATAGGATAAAAAAAGTATCACGTGTTTTCTGATTGACCTCCTAGGATGGCTAATTTTCGAATAATCTTAGACTGAGCTCCCTAAGCTTACTGTCAAAAAACGATCCGGATAGACACCCTGGTAAGCTTCAGATAGAGGAAATATATGTCCCCACATTTCAACTGAAACTGCTCTTCAGAAAAACGTAAAAAACAGAATATTTTCACGAGTTTATGTTTACACTTCCGATTTTGTATGAATAAGCTTATCTCTTCAGCAAAAGGGATCCCGAGTCGAAGTTTCGTCGTCAGTTTTAACTGCTCTCAGCGTCAACGTGTGAATTAGTGATTTTTTACTCAACTTTATTGGCACACTTTTCTCTTTTTCAATTAGTGAAATTTCACTTATAATTGGTAGTGTTCTACTAATTCAAACTGAGAGAGCATATTTCTACATTCTCGGTTTCATTGAAAAAAAATAATCAAGGTATTCGATACGGCATAAATACGGCCCTATAGTGAGATTAACATATCGTTTCATCTTTAATTCGTCTGGAAAACTTGTAAAATCGGTAATAACTACAACTTTTGAAGTCAAAACAAAGACGAGAATATATAGACTGACAATGGGACTTCACCTTCATTTCGTCTTCATTCAACTTCATTCATGAAAGTCAAAGAAGTTAAAACTGACGACGAAACTTCGACTCGGGCAAGGAAGCAATGAGTGTTAAAAATTATCCACGTGGAACATAGACGGCCACCTAAGGAGACTCATTCTTCTCCCGGAGTATCATCATTAGTGGACCAACCAGTATACAGTTGCAGTTGCATGAACCGACCAGCTCTGGTAAATTGAAATTAATGAGCAACGAGGATCAATTCCATTGAGAGTGGCAATGGAATAATTTTACAAATGTTACAGCAGAGCGGCGTAATAATATTACATAAGGACGCTCTTCTAGGCTTCTCCTTTGGCAGCGATTCTAATGGCTTGGTGATCAATCAGCAGCTTGTTCTCGCAGCTACTAAAAATATCATACGGCTCGAATGGGACCACAGTCAAGTTCGCGATGCCAGACAACTATCTCTGAAAACAGGAATGCGGTGAAACTCTCGCTTCTCGCGGGAATCATTTTCCCCATTTTCCCCGCTTCCTTCACATTCACTGCCTTCGGTTTGTGCTTGTATTCATTCAGCGGAGGTTTCGCAAGCAGATGCAGCATTTGCTCCAATGAGTGCGCCTTGCACCCGAGATGTCGATAATATACGACTCCGAACACTCTTTTTACAATTAGGCGTATACATCCTGGAGTACCTAACTTCATGGGAGCTATCATTGAACGGAACTATTGTAACGAGCCGCAAAGTTTATCTTTATCTCGATAAATGCTCGTTCTTATAATAAAGTACGAAACCTCGCGAACGCAACGCAACGCAGTCTTACATATTCAATCGACAGCACTTTAGAATTTGCTCTGAATACCATAATGATGAGTTGTTATCGGATTGTGCGCACAAGTTGCATAGTCGTTCTGTGTTATCATTTCAAAGGGCCTTCGCGTGCGATTTCAAATCGCCTGTTGGATGATGATTTCCTTCTTCCGGATTTTCAGGCCAATCAGGCAGTTTCCTCCTAGCTTGCATGGTACGTGTACCAGATACCGGTAGTTCAGAGATAAGAGAACATGATTCCACTTGACTAACTGTACCAACGCAATGTCAACGCGACTCAATGTCAAAGTCAGAGTCTCGATTGTCCGACATAGTCTAGTTAATGGAGACGAAAAAATGATTGAGGTCACAGAAGGTCGGGTCAAGACCAAACTTGGCCTTTATCTTGGAAAACAAAGGACAAGACTATTCCTTTTCAACTGCATTTTAGAGAAAAAGTTTTGTTGTGTACAAAAGTTTTAGAGCATAGGTACAACTTCCTGAAACACTCCTTATAAACAAATTTTTCTCAAATTAATAGTCTACACATTGTGGCAGAGGAAAGCGGAGGGCTTCTCTGCAATTTGCAAAAAATTTCGAATTCTCTCTGGGAATTGAAAAATTATTCATTGAAATCGTTATTACATGACTATTATATATGCACGTACACACTCAAATACACAAATATTATCAATTACTATGTTATGGACACATTAGTCGCTCCCACATCACCTTTGAGGTAGATAAATTAGAGCATTCCTTTTAAATGTGGTATCTCCAGGAGGCCTAATCCAAAACCTGTTTTCCTCTTAATTCAGCAAAAATGTAAGTTAACTAATCTTCTGTTTGAAGCCGTTTAGAATACCTTGATGAGCCTGATAGACTTCTTTCTAAAGACTTGAATTTGATAGGTTGATGTATGTCTTTTTGACAATATACGCAGTATTTTCATCTGGATCATCCTCCCCTCCTTCTTCTTCCTCTTATTTTTTTCTTCTACGTCTACTGCCCTAAGCTCATCTACATTTTGCTCCTCCTCGTCAGAGATTTCCGAAACTCTTCCTCAAGAGTTTCCATTGCAAATGGAGCAGATGGTGGAGCACTTCAACCTGATTTCCGGCACCCACATTTTGAATTGCATCCTATATTTCACTTACAGGATATCAAGTGCAACTATTTCTCCCATCTTTTTTGGCCCATCCAGGCTTGGTGAAGCGTGTTCTCGTGCAGCTTCTCTTGATGGTGGCAATGTTTGTAAATGAAATTTACTTTCCGTGATTAATCGTCTGAAATAAACGTATAGATCGTAAAGAGAGTACAGTGTAGGATTCGCTATGGAAGAGCCGTAGAGTGCAAGTATGAAATTTTTTCCTGAGATAACGCAAGTTCAGGATCTGCATTTGGCTTTTGAAATGTTTGCAGATCCTGTTTCAAGTGTTCGTTCTTTTGGAATATTTATAAACTTTACTTCTCTTTCATTGTCAATTGCAGAGATTGTATCAGCCACTGAATGCGTGTATGGAAAGTATGCTGTCTGCTACATCTTCGCCAAACTGGAAACTTTCAGGAATAGTATACTATGTCATCAGAGGGAAAACGTGAAACGTTTTCCGTCGTATGACACACGATATTTTATTCAAGGTCGGCGGTTTCGCGCATTTTCGTACGGCAATGTACTATACCAAAAACATCAACTCCCTATATCTGATATGACAGAGTGAAAATGGAAAGGGAATCTCATCATTTGACATGCGCGATTTTTCGATTTCAGCGTATTTTAGTCCGGCGGCTCACAATAAATTCTCCCCAGAATCGTCAGATGCCGACGGAAATGCGCGAAAATCGTCCGATTTTGAATGAAGTTTATTATTCCGATTGTTTTGCCTTTGGAGCAAGATCTGGAAATATCTGAAGATCTGAATGCATATCCTAAACTCGTTACTGTCTAATGCTATGCTAGACTCTCTTATCTTTGTCATCTATATTTCAGACGATCGATCATCAAAAGTTGAGCCAAAAGCAAATTTGAATTACAAGCATTACCACCAGAAGAGAAGCTGCACGAAAACATGCGTTACGGAAAGCAGGTCTTAAATTGACAATTGCCAATAGACACACATTAAGAAGAACGTGTTGATATAATTTTCCATATGATTTTGGTAAAGAATTTTTATCTGGGTCGATCAAGAAACATTTTTTCCTCAACCAGACGTATTTCTATTTCAAACCATGAAGATGAAAGGCAGATGAATACTCAAAGTGCCTGAGGTATGTTCGACTTGGTGATTCAATTTTCCGGAGGAAGAGCCATGTATAGCCTATCACCAGAATACGTTAGCCTGCTGGCGCCATCTGAAACAATCTGACAATATGCTTGTGCGCTGCGTTACGCGTTTTGTTTTCCATTCAGTACTCAACAAATCAGGGATAAATATCCAAAGAACAAAAGTTTCTCTCAGTGAAAGTTGAAGGATAATGTGTTTGTACTGTAAGAAGAATATAAAAGACCCCGCACTTTCAATCTTTCGGTTTGAAAATTTTGGACAAATACCTAGCACATGATAAATGATAAACAACTTCAGCAATGTTTGAACAACAACCAAAAGAGCGTTGGCCATCAGCACATTCAGATGTGTCATGTGTCGAACCAGAAATTTAAAAAGTATTAGTTCTGTACCTCAATAGAATCTATAAGCTGTGTGAGAAACGTGACAAGAAGGAACTTTCAATTTTAACACGTTCGACTTTGACTTATCTTTTACGCATCCAATTCTCACCTAATCATCTGTATTGACCATTTCCGCCAAATATGACACAGCTTGAGCAAGTTGGTATGTTTCAGTGAATCAAATTTTTGAATCTCTTCAAGTCATTTCCAGAAAATCTGAAATGTCGTCTGATTTGACACTTTTGAAAAGAAGCTACTGACGCAGCCATCCTTCTTCTTCTACCTCAGTAGCTAAAGTATTCTGCAAATTACTTTCACTATGCATTCTTTGCAAAAAATCATCAAGAGAGTCTGCATAAGATTGAAATCTTTTCCCAAAAGTGTTATTGAGGAACGACGCGATTCTGAAGCATGATCCAACTTTTCGTATCAATTTACTGTAAATTTTGTGATCCAGAAGGTAACATTTTTGTTTGAGTACGCCATGCACAAATCCCACTGCTTACCGAATTTTTCAGACGAACCAAGAATCATTGGATTCTTCATTTTGGTCTTCAATAACACTTTTAAGAACGTCAACATCATTTTGATTGACAAAAGGTATGGTCCAAGCATTTCAACAATGTAGTCGTCGGTCGGGCAAATAGTAAAAGGTTTGCAAAGAGTCACAAATTGAGAATAATTGATCTTTGATGTCGAACAACATGTTGCCATATCAACTGCATGATTTTTGATAGGATTATCCCTGTCAAAGAGAACCTTAACCAAAACATCATTTTGAGAAGACTTCATTACACTGGCAAAATAATGAGAAATATCATGTACATTGCCTAACTGTAAGATGGGAGAAAGCATTTGATTGAAGCTCCAGTGCATAATTCAAACAAAAAGACTACGAGTGCTTGGAATCAGAAAAATAGCATCACACAAGGAGCCAATCACCAAGAAAACGGCGTTAGCAGAAGCTTCATTTGTGGGATCTTTTTTGGATTTCCATTGAAGCTCAAAAATGAAAATAATTGCCAAGTTCATTCTTGACCCGTTCTTCCGTAACCTCAAACAGCATTACTGACTGGAGTAAGAGGCGAAAGGCGCGACAGCAAATAATTGAAGAGAACACGTGCTATCTAGGCCGCGACAACGCATTGCAGATGTTTGCGCTTTGCGTGCGTGACTTTTTACTCGTGGCTAGTAAGTAGTAGGTGTGCTGGCCCTTGTCAGATCCTGAAGAGCCGTTTGGTATGAATTAGAAGCAATCCGAGTTATGATAAACTCGCGCCTCGATATAATAGTCGTTTGTGAGCTTGTAAAGACTTTCAGTGATGTCATTACTCGGGCACGTTTAACCAAGAGTCCCTGGAAATAATTTTAAATTAGAAGAGGCAAACGCAGAGCACGCAAGTCTTCTGTTTCCTCGCGAAATTTGATTCATGTTTTAAGGGAGAATGGACTACCTTACCTAAATTATCATTGTCATCATTATCGACTATCTTATTATATTCCAACCTTGATCGCAACAAATTTCATTGTACGACGGATGATTTTAAATTCCCGATTCTCTTCTGGTCAATTTGAAAGAGGTTAGAAGATTGAAATTAATTTAATTATTTTCTAAAGATTCCAAGAAATTTCTTCATATTTTAAAACATTTTGACAAATTTCTGATTTTGAAACAGGGTATAATCTGAGCCACATTTAGAACTGAGCGAATCCCTATTATACGGAAGCTAAAAAAAAAAAAAAAAAAAAAAAAGATTTGAAAATCCGATTTTTCTGTGCATGGTAGGGTTTTTAGTACCTCCTTAGGTTTGTTTTTTAATTAATTTTTGT